>OOFC01013799.1:0-12279 GCA_900323345.1 Pseudochromis fuscus | reverse complement strand
TTTGTTACAACAAAATTATATTTCAAGACATCATTTCATGGTTGCCAATAAATAAATAAAGCAGTTGATCTCTTCCATTAAGCTCTGAGAGGGATACTTGCCTTTTTTCTAGAAAATGTACATTATAATTGATTTATATCACAGATTATTGAATTACATGAGCAGCTGATGCAAAGATAGGTCATCATGTTTATAGAGACATTACAAACATCTTTGACATAATGTGTTAGTTCTGCTTTAGAAGTCCTAAGGGCTGGTCCCATCCAGTGAAAGACTTATCAGCCTGTGCTTCTGTAAATGTTTGATGATAAATGCACTGCAGCTTAACCTGGGCTGAACCCTGAGATCAAAAGGAGCAATGCAAAAAAATAAAAGTAAGGATCCACCTGTGATCACCAGAATCCTGAGATGATAAAGCCTCAGTGATGTAATGAGGACTGTCTGTAATTTGTTGGCATCCAAAATGAGGGCAAAATGTGCTTGAAAGCTCAGTTTAACAGATCCACAGCGGTGCCATGAAGTGTGCGTCATCATGTTCTGTGTAAAAAAGGTATTGGTAGCTCAGAAGGGTGTTAATCCAATATTGTGTTTGTCACACTATTTATGTAGTGCCCGATGCGGAGATATCCTCTGTAATCTCACATGTTGAGTCTCTCATTTTCATCGTGGTTATCTCTGTTTACTCCTACATTATCATTTCCTGTGTTACATCTCTACAGCGCAAAGATAAATAAAATCCCGTCTCCTGCACAAAGAGCAGCTTTTTTATCTCAGTGTCAATAATTGTACTGTTATTATTTTGGTGCGTGAACAATTATTTTTGATTGTGTTTATGGAACAAGGACGGTTCACCACATGACCACCGGTGATAGACGCAGGTACAGTGTGTACAGTCTTTTGGGAAATAACCCAACGGTAGGGATGAAGCATGTATATGGAGATTGTCATCACAGCATCAGTTAAACAGACCAGTCTGGGATGAAACATGGTCATGAATCTTCAGCCAATCCAGGTGCCTAACTGTGAAAAAAAAAAAAACTGTGTCAAATTCACATTGCTCATACACATTGCATATGTTACTAAATTTGATTTTTTAATCATTATGCACACAGTTAGTGAATGTGGGGAACCCTGAGTCTTCAATGTGAGATAGGGGACTGTGCCTGAGTGGTGAATTGTTTTCTGTCTTCAGCTGCCAGCACAACACACTGTGGCAGCGCCAGGCTTACTGCTGAGGCAAATGAGGGTCATTTAGTGCACAGCAATCTTCTGAAGAAGCCAGTTTCCCCCCAGGACACCGGGTGCCGTCGATCCATCTTTTACAGTAAAGGAGCCCTCAAAATTGACAAGGTGCACACTCCTAAATGACATGGTGTTGAAAGTCCCGAAACACGCTGTGATTCTAGGAACACCACGGTTGACGATGTGTCCAGAGGCATCAGTGGAAGTACGGACACAGATGCCAGTTTCATCGAGGCACAGCACGTCATATCTCATTTAATTTTTGCAAAAAACTAAACCACCCACTGAGGTTTTTGGACACAGGGCTCGATTACCGATCCCTAAATCTTAGACCTTCAGGAGCCCAAACTGCCTTGCTGTACTCCATATCATTTAGGTCTTTTTAGTTTTGTGTGCAGTAATCTACTAAAGAAGCCGGTTTGCCCCCAGGACACAGGATGCAGTCGATCCATCACCTACAGCAGGAGTCCTGTAAGCTGACAGGGTGCACACTCC
This sequence comes from Pseudochromis fuscus, assembly GCA_900323345.1. Classification (NCBI taxonomy): domain Eukaryota; kingdom Metazoa; phylum Chordata; class Actinopteri; family Pseudochromidae; genus Pseudochromis; species Pseudochromis fuscus. The sequence continues at coordinate 10,542 of OOFC01013799.1, read as the reverse complement.
TAAATGAACTGATGTTTAACTAAATTACCATAAAATGAGAATCAGCCAGGCCCCATACTTGCTTTATGACCCCGAGCCTCCTAGCGGGATGATTAAACTGCTGCCTTTTAATACACTGGCAGATTTAAATAGTTCCTACTTGACTGGCTGAGCATGCAGATATGCTGGTAACTCTGTGGTGTCCCGCATGGGGCACACTACAGCTTTTATCAATGAGATAGAGTTGACCTGTTGTGACCAGACAATGGATCTCCACCAGATGGCAGCGCAAACCAGCTTTCACTCTGCAGACATGATTTCCAGAAATAACAATATTTCTGGTAACTTTTCAAAGCCTTTCTCCTTGTGGTACACATCCTCTGGAGTGAAAACAATAGATTATTTTGATAAGAGAAGACAGTGTGTTTAGTGAAGCCTCTGCAGGGACCCTGAAAAACACACTGACAGCATAATATTCTGGACTGAACAGAGGTCAGAGGCAGAGTTTAAGTTTAAGTTTTCATTAGTGACCAGTGACGTCATATAAACACATAATGTACCTGTTGGACATTAAGAGTTAGCTAGAGATTAGAGGGCAGAGAAAAATAACTAAAAACTTCAGATTTCTTTCTTAAATTTAATTAAGGTGGCTAGCGAAGGTCATGTTTCAGACCATGTGAACTCAGTTCAAAGATCAAGCAGAGTAGGGCGAACAAAAATGAGGGAAAAGGAAATTAACTCATTGTTTTGGATTTTGAAAATTCTAAAATCCTTATATCATAATGCTCACATCTCTAATGCCACATCAGTGTTGTTTGTTCATTTATTTACTTAGCACCTATCTATTTATTATCATGTGAATGTGATAAGAGTGTTTAAATAACCTCATACATTATGCAACTGAGTAGGAGGTGAGGTGGGTGGTGAGGTACAAAACAAAACTGATTCCTTTTCACTGGTTTCTCCACAGCATAAAACTGCATTGCAAGCTTGTACAAAAAAAAAAAAAAAATCCTGCCTCAGCATTCGATTGGAGTGCTGGCTAGTGTTTGTTAAGTCACACGTTTTAATTGTCCCCAGCGGACCTTGAACAGGACAGCAGTCGCAATGGATAATTAAACAAATTTCTTCCGCAGGGTGCACTGGGAGCAGATTTCGTGGAGGTTTGCCAATTGGTCAGAGTAAAGACAAAGAAATGAAAGAACTATTTTAGACTGTAATGCTATTAGCAACTACAATTTGTGTCTCATTTCTAATCTGCAGACTTCTCCAATTTGTTTTATACCTTCATTTCTGCAACAACCAGGTCTCCTTTGCGGATTTTGCTTGCTCAGCACTTCTTTATTGTACCGAAAATGAGTCGCAGCTGCAGCCGAGGCAGTATTGTGTTTTGATTTGTTGGAGAAGAGCTGAGGAGATCGCTAAGTTTTGCAAAACTTCACACAGACTTGCAAATATTGGATCCATGGAAAAACATACATGTTTTATAGTATTTTACAACATGATTAAATCCTCACTAGTGTATTTTTTCAAAAAGATGATAAGCCAAAGCGTGTTTCTATGTATACTTGTTGGCCTGGGTGTATTTTTGTGTGAGCGTCTCGCTGTTGGCACCGCCTCATGCTGCCAGATATCTCAGCTCCACGACTTCCTGCTGTTCTTGTCACTTCTCATCGTTCCATGTGCACATGACTGCTAAACTCCTGTCTAGAGATCCAGAAGCAGGTTTTCCTCTGAGCATGCTCAATGCGGGGGCTTAACATCTGAGTGTGGGAGGCAATGCGGTGCTGCTGCAGGGGTCAGCTGTGTGGCTGCCTGCTCCCTACAGCAGTTGTTTTCATACTGACAAGAGTTAACCCCGGGGACATGGAAAATCTGAGGGTTCACTCGCCACGATAATGTAAATGAAAAAACGAAGGAACTGTGGATTTTAAAGCAAATCAAGTCAGTATTGTTAAACATGTGTGGCCCTTTTTTTATGTCATTAACGCTTAAACATCTTCCTCTTTCTTGTACTTGAGATTTGAGCGTCACTATGGCAACAATTTTTCCTCAAACAGGTGCCAACATAGTTTTTTGAGAGTTTTTTTATTCACATCTCCATATCACCATGGACACTATGAACTAAAATCTTTTTGTTTTTGGCTCTTCTATTGATCTTGACCACAAATGTGGCAGAATATTTCTGCCAACACAGTTTCAAAACACTGAAATGTCAGTAAGAAATATGCTTTCAGGAGCACAATTCATGTTTGTGGGTGGCACACTGGGTCCACCATTAATTTTTTTTTTGTGAGTTTGTTGTGGTGTAATGGGCTTGATGATATGATAACATACGATATGTAAATGCTTTGGGTTATGTTTGTGATGAAGGGATGCATAAATAACCTGACAGTGCCCCAGAATGATGACCCCAGAAGTGATGCAGAAATTAGAGCTGTGAATTATCCAGGTTGTACACATGTTGACAAGGCCGTGGCTAAAGGTTTCCATGGGGCAGACAACATAACAATGAGCATGTGGATGATGGAGCAAATGAGAATACCACTGAATTAGTTTTGTGGGCTCACAAGATGTTTTGCATCTGTGGTGGCATTATTAGGCTTTCACATTAATAACACCATCAGTTTATACATGCAATGCATTGGTTTAGATGAAATCCATGGTTCTCAGGGTTTATAGATATATAAAATATGTTATTATGACTTAGACTCCTTACCACATCTGAGGTTTCCACAAGCTGTTAGCAGACCCACTAAAACGTCTGGGATTATAGAATAATGTCTTGTTGCTTGTTTTTTGGTTTTTGTTGTTTACACACAAAAAAATAAACATAAAAAGAAATGAATAGAGTCCAAAATATGTGCCAAATCCTTTTCTTCATTCTTGTCCTGTTAATAATTTCCCAGCTCCTCAGATTTCTCCATTGACATAATAAAGTTGATAAAGATAATTTATTGTCTGTTGTAGCGCCGGTGCTACGTCTGCACATGCGTCTTTGGATTACCGTAATTACGTCACGGTTGCGCAATCGGAAAAATTCCGATGGTTTCTGAGAGCTGAGACGTTGCACTTTACAGTGAATATGGTGTCATTACGGTAATTTCACTACCATCGCTCCCAGAAGCCGCAGACAAAGCAGCTGATTTACCAGTGTGTTATAAGAGTGCATTAACAGTCGATGAAGTAAGAATTGAAAAGCAGAACAGTAGAAAAACACAAAAACGGAACTTGAGTTTAGAGTTTTAGTGAACAAAAACAATACAATTGCACGTGTAAGCACAAAAAGTCCAGGTGGAAATTTGGAGGCTTAAGTGGTAAAAGGTAAATTAGCTTACCTGGGCTCTGGACTATACCAAATGACTGCTAAAGAAGAGGGTGTTTGGTGAGTTTTCTTTATTTTTTTGTTGGTGACAGAGCTAGTTTTAGAAGTATATTTACCACCTTATTTGTTTCTATTTTGTGCACAGTCTTTAGGAAATTATTATAACAAACTAGCTAACATGTATTTCTTTGTAGTTGTTTTAGTTTCTGATTGTTGTTCACCCCTTGTGTGTATTATAGATTTGGGCCAGGCAGCATGTCAGTCTCTGGTCCCTCTCCTCTCAGAGTCAGAGTCATTAAGCAGGTAACATTTCAGGAGATGTGTGACCTCTTGTTGACCCCAGTAAAGCTCAAAGTGAGTCAATCGTCATCTATGCTTTGCATCCTCTCATGCTTTGAGTAAACTCAACTTTTTTAAAATTTAAAATTGTGTCTTGCTGCTCTCTCCATGACAGTTGAGGTCTTTTAGGGTTGACAACATATCCCACTTACCGCACCGTTTTCCCAGGACCACAAACAAACACTGTCACAAAAAAAAGCATCAGGCCTGTTGCAACAAAGCATGTTAAAAATGTTAAACTAATTCAGAGAGCTCTCATTTTCACAGCCTGTGTTCTGTGTTTACTGTTTGTAATTTATTTTAATTACTAATAACCTGCGCTTATTCTCTTATTGACGGTGTGGCAAACACTGTGCTGCTATTTTTACCGTGCCACTCTTTGAGTAAAGTGCTCCTCTCCTGGGAGCTAAACAGGATTGTGCGAACAACCACCTCAGTCACGAACGCTGTGGTCTTCTTGCTGTCTTTTTCCTACTTTCTTTTTTTTGTCTCATGTGTGACATTTAAGATAGAGGTACTGTAGGGTGTAGGGTGGAGGCCTCCTAAAATACAACTGTGGGAAGATAAATAGGATCTATAAGCATTAAATATAGACAAGACAGGATGAGGGGGTTGAAAAATAGACAGAGGAAGCACTGCGTCATGCTCTCCCCAAGCGTTTCCCCAGTTCAGTGGAGTGAGGAACAAAAAGCTCTGTCTCCACAAGCAAATTGTGGGCTTACATAACCTGTTTTAGAGTCGTTTCCAGATAGAGTAAACTACTGTGTTTTAGGGCTGTTTGCTTATTGCCTTATATGTAAAGTTGGCACTGAGTGTGGTTGTGTTTCAGCTGTGATAGCTTCTTGGTTCTGGTGGGAGTCTGATTACCTGAGTGACAGATGCACTGTCCTGCCATGTCTGCACAGATGATGCAGAGGATGTAACTGTAGACAGACACTTTGTTCCATGTTTTTTTTGTTGTTGTTTTTTCAATCCCTCTCTCTAAGCTGTTTTTGCAATTACTTCTATGTTCGGTTTTCATGTAATTACACGTTGTTTATACATATTAAGAAACATTGTGCACCATTATGTGCATCCCCATCTACCTGTTATCATCCAAAATCATTTTATTGTGACTATAAAAAAAAAAACAGTTGACTAGTAATAGAGTATAATAACTGGAACTATATTTTAGCTGTAGTGCAAATAATATGGTACCGTTTTTATTTCATTAAGAAAGTGAGATAAAACATATGACTGATGTTTCATTGGGTTGTGATATGACTTAATAAAGTGTAACTGGGGAGTCACCGCTATTTAAATCTGTTTATTTTAATGTGAAGCACTTATTACAATGTGGAGAGGATGTGAAGATGTAAAATCACAAGCATCTCTGCTCCATTTGTCCTTTTTCTTTTTCTTTTTTTTCACCAGGCTATTTACTGGATCATGAACTGTGTAGGCTCTAGAAAAAAGGTGGAATAAAGAGCATCAGGCAGACTGAGAGCGAGGAAGCACAAATCCAAGACAGGAGGAGGGAGCAGAGAGGAGGGAGGGCGGATACAGTGGTGGCTGCTGGCGCTCTCTGCAGTACAGATCTGCTGAGAGCACCAGAGCAGAGCTCCTCCACAGACCACAGCCGCAGGGCTCCCACTGCAGTTCGGAGGAAAAACCTCACAGAGAAACATACACTAGTGGAGGAACAGCCACCCACAGAGAGAAGGCAGAAGGAAAGACAAAAGAGAAGGACGAGAAGAGAGGGATCAAGCAGAAGAGGTGAGAAGAACTGGATCTCTGCTGTTTCTTGGACAAACACAACTTCCAGAGGGACGAGCCTCCTCACGCTCTACTTTTGGACTTTGTTTAATAATTTATCTTCTTCATATTGGTCTGTGGAACACAACTTTGCTTCTTTTTTTTTAAGTTTGACACACAGATCTGGATTTTTTTCAATCTCAAATTTCCTGCCTTTTTGGCTCTCTCTGGCAACATGTTTAAATACCTGCCTCTAAACTTCACCACAGTGTGTGTGCTTGTATAGCTTTTTTTGGGTGTGTGAGTGTGTGTGCGCATGTCTGTCTGAATGAGAGAGTGAAATGTACCCGAGAGAGCTAACAGGTGTAACTGCATGGTATTGTGAATGAAATGAATTGCTTTGTTTTCAAGCTGTAGTACAAAAGCTCAATGTTGCAGGTGACGTATTATTTACTTTTTCCCCCCCACAAGGACCTCGGTAAAGGACCTTAAGATGTCACATCACAAAAGCTCCTGAGGCAGATTCTTCTTTGCAGTAAGGATCACATCCCACATTGCAGGAGCTCAAAGTGTTTTTTTGAGATATATCGGAGGGCACCTGCCCCACCTGCCCCTGGCTCTACCTCAGGATGGCTGGATGTACCAGCCGCTGCAGACAGGGGGTGCTCAAGTTAATCCAGTCCCTGCAGAGATTGGTCTCAGGAACCCTCACAAAAGGTACTGTGGCTTTTTACTGAAGCACTCACACATTTCATCACTTTTTCATGCAGACTTGATTATTACATTGTAGTTTAATGGGTATCGTGCCATATGTCAGAGCGAATAACATCATCGTAGTAGGGTGTTATTAAACCAGTCTTCATTCTTCTTTAAAATGCCTTCTATTCAAGACTTAGTTCTTTCAATAATTAAAATACATTACATTTTTTTGTGCAAAATACAGATCAATTTGTATTTTCTACTGAGTTCATTTGTATGTCATACAGCTGCTGCAGCCATGTGGTCAAGGTCAAGTTCCAGTTCCCACAACACCCATGGTATAGTCTATTTATCATCAGCCATGACTCCTGTCATGATGTCCTTGAGTATAACACTCAGCCTTTGGTTTTGTAACAGTAAGTCTGTATAGGTGTGAGCTCAAGTGAATCTGAACATTACAGCTTGATGTAGTAAAGCAACACAGGTCTAAATCTGAATGATAGATTTGGTGTTTGCTTTTGGTTTGATTTGTGCAACACTGGATGTACTGTGGTGAATGGTCTACCACCAGATAAGGTATGAGGACTTCTGGCTCCTAATATAAAGGCCAGTGACTCCCAAGCTGTGGGTCAGGACAAACCTGAGGCATCACAACATCTTTCTGCTTCACAAATTATATAACAGGATATATTTTTTGTTTTTTTCTTTCATGTTTTCGCCTCTTAGCAGCTTCTAAAGCTACTTCTACCTGAAAAGAAATTCATTCATTCTTTCTTGCCATCCCCGAGGGTAAATCAGGAGGCAGGTGAATCAGAGCTTGTGCTGCAGTTTATTAGGGTGTTAAAACGTAAGCGTTTCCTAGGTTTGCCTACGCAGTAAAGACTTCCTTTATAATCTGTGTGCACCTGAACAGTAAAGTCATCCTTCTTACACTCCCCTTAAGCGACAGCTGTGCACTCCAGATCTGTCTTTCTTATCATCGTTGTGTTAAAAGCGCCGTCTCGCAACCTTTTCCCACAACCTCTCCTGACCTGAAAGTTACTTTTCACCTCAGCGGCAAAAGCCAGATGCTGAGTCACCGAGTCAGAGTGCAGCTGCAAGTCAGTCACGACTCATAAAATGCATAACTCCGTCTCGCACTCAGGTATAAATTTAAAATTAAACCTCCGCACATGTGTGACACAATTAAATGCATGTGCAGGTGCATGCAGTGCTTTGTTGAAACCCTTCACTGTAGCACATGAATTTCAAGTCTTACTTATACTAGTACTAGTACTTTGCTTCCCACCACTTGCCTCTTCCACCCTAAACTATTTGTATACTCTGACTGTCTACCTCTAAATTATTTGCAAGCCTCTGTCAGGCATTGATTTGTTACAAGGCTGAGCAAAACTCACATCAGGCAGAACTGTCAACAAATTCCTAAATGCTGCAGGATGCTTGGATGTTTATAGATATATTTAACATCTGATTTTCATTTTTTAAAAGTAGCAGACAGTTACCCCTTTTCCACCAAACAAGAACAGGTTCTAGTTCCGGGCTGGTGCTAGTCCTGGTAGTTAGTTGGTTCAGACCCTGTTTCTCCTATGAACCAGTTTGATTTTCCACTGGCAAGGAGCCAGGTTGGGGCCGCATCACCGTAAAACATCAGTACGTCGCTGCATAGGTAGCTGGTTCACAACAACCAGCCGTTAGCAAGCTAGCCGCTGCTAACAAACTACTGTTACCCTGTTACTATCAATCCATGAAAAAATAATTTTTTTCAGCGGATATTCTAGTTACAACATGATTGAGTTAACAAAGCAGTGTTGCATTGCTACGTGCGGTATTTATTCAGTTTTAGGAAATAACAATGTCCTTACTGGTTGGATATGACGGCGAAGCGCACCCTCGCTGTAATAATGCTTAAATGGAGGAGCTCATCGTGTGCATACAAGTGCTGTTCCTGGTTTTACAAGCCTACACAGATATCCAGAGCCAAAACCATATTTTCATTACTCTACTCTTGTACTATCACTAGTTGTGTTTCCACCGTCGCTCCACAAGCTCCTGGCGTAGTCGCTGCCTAGTCGGTGCTGAGCTCTGGCCCAGCAAGAAAGTGGGGCCAGACTTAGCACCAGTTTTAACGGCTGGAGCCGGTTCTCACGATGGTGGAAACATAACAAACTGGGGCTAAGTCAGGAACTGGCCCCGAACTAGCACTGGAACCCGTTCGGTGAAAAAAGGGTACGTAAACTTAACAGCTTGTGTAATGCTTGAATATCCTATTCATACTTTTCCCACAGTTTGTGTTACAAATGTGAATATACAATTTGCTAGAAGAACAGTATCAGTGCTTCCCTTATAAACCAATAACCCATGTCCCTCATTCCCCGTTATGAGGTTGTCCTGTAGAGCAGTGGAGAGTTTCTGAAATGCAACAATAAAAAAAACACGCTGAGATTGAGACTAAGTGATTTAAACTGGTGGTTTAGTCATCTACTGTGCCGTTCCTGAAATAAATGCAGCCTACTCATGGCTGCATGGGTTGGCAATCTAGGTCATGCGATGCAGCCAAATATCTGTGGTGGAAAATCTGAAATAATTCCAAACCTACTTTTACAGTAAGGAGCTAATCTGTAGCTGCTTGGACTAAGTGATGTAATGTAATGTAATGTAATGTCAAACAGCTTTCAAGGTCATCTCCGTTCCTCTGTAATTATTTGTAGATGCCAGTCATCTCGCCCTGTGCGTCCTCAAAGGATGAGCAGTTGATGAAACAGAGTGTGAATCCTATTGAACGTCCAGTCCCTTGATATTGGGCCTCTGTGCATGTTTGCTGCTTCTCCTCAAATGTTCCTTTGTGCCTTGCTGATTGGAGGACACGGTGCTGACCTTTCCTGACTAGAGGTTAAGATGCTTGTGCATTGGGCAGCACAGGGGCCGTGTCCTCATTTAGTTTCCTAATTAAATGTCACAGAGTTAATAAGAAGCCTGTAGTCAAAAGTTAGAAATTGGCTAAAATGAGGGTTAAAGGATTCGATAGTTTCATCCCACAGTGGGAATTTTTGAAAAATCAATCGTTCAATCAAACTCACTAACACACAATAATATTCAGCTATACTGAATAATTATCTTTCTGATGCAGGCTCACTTAAACTAAACTTTAATAATGATGATTTGGGATTTATTGTAATTGTATTGAAAAATATCCAACTTTAAATTTTATAAATCACATAAATTAAACATGTATAAACAAAGGTCTAATCTGTCATTTTCTTACATTTAAATTTAAGCAAGATCCATTTAAAGTTCATTTCTCACCCATGTGTTATTATAAATCAAGTCTTATGGATCCAAACAAACTTTTAACAGTGTCAAAAAACGCTTTTATTGCGTGTCCAACATCACACAGTCATATGAAAAAATAAATTGTTGCTTTTTCACAAACATTTGATCTTTATCCAAACAGTGCCTGCAGATAAAGTTAATATACTTCACAACAAGAAAAAAATAGCTTATTCAGTAATTTATTAAACAAAAATGTCAATAAATGTTTAATTCTTCTGTGGATAATGTTACTACACACTTGGCTTCAGAAGCTGGTATTGCCTCCGTCACTTTCTGACTCAACTTGCTGAAATTTTTGACCATTTCTCCGAAGAAAATTCCTTCAGTTGCAGTTCAAGGATTTTTTTGCATGTACTTCATGTGTCTCCACAAAATTTCAAAAGGATTATAATTCTGGGCTTTGGTGATAGGCCGTTCCATAAATCTCCATTTCCTTATTTTGAGCTGTTCCTTGGTGGATTCACTGTAGTCGCTGGTGTTACCTTAAGGCATATGGTCTCACATTATCTTCAAGCAGTTGAGTCACTGACTGCAAGCTTCTCCAGTCAGAGGCAGTAAAAACAATCCCAAACCAGAACATTTCCACCACCGTGCTTCACAGTTGGCAGGAAATTCATTTGTGTAACATTACTGCCTCCAACCAACTCTGCCTTTGGAAGAGATTTGTTTTTTTCCTGCATTGGTAACTAGTTTTGTCCCTCCCACTAGAGGTTAAAGTATAAACTCTTTAAGATTGTACACACAACACTTCGACATCAGCAGAGTTACCTGCAGATCCTATGATGAGGTTTTGTGGTTTCTGGAAACTTCTTTTTGCTCTTGGACTCTTGGTTTAATTTTGCCTTTGCAGCCGCTCCTGCACAAATGCACTCATTTGAAATCAACATCACATGGTAGATTATTTTCCTGACAGTAAATGATTTATTTGACTTTTAAAATCTCTTTTCTCTGAAGGCCTTAGATCAGAGGTACTCAATCCTGGTCCTTGAGAGCCGCTATCCTGCATGTTTTAGATGAGTCCCTCTTCCAACACCTGATTCAATGATCAGGATCGTTATCAGGCTTCTGCAGAGCTTGATGATGAGCTGATCATTTGAATCAGGTGTGTTGGAAGAGGGACACATCTAAAACATGCA
>OOFC01013798.1:49252-81852 GCA_900323345.1 Pseudochromis fuscus | reverse complement strand
GGCTATGACAATAGAAATGGATGAAGCAACTGGGGCTCAAAAATGAGACAAGTACAGAAGGGAAAAACAGTGTAATACTCCTGACGGCTGACTTCAATTCAAAAATCCTCATTTTCCATCCATCATGAAATAATAATAATAATGATGGTTTGGATTTATATGGCACTTTTCTCTGGAAGTCCAGACCCAAAGCGCTCGCACAGAGACCATTATTCATTCACACCCATTCATACCGGTGGCAGTAAGCTAAGCTAGCCACAGCTGCCCTGGGGCAGACTGACGGAGGCGTGGCTGCTAATTTTTGCCTATGGCCCCTCCGACCGCCACCAACCCATTCATCTGACATTCATGCAGGGCAAGGTGGGTTAGGTGTCTTGCCCAAGGAAACACCGACAATGACTGGGAGGAGCGGGAATCGAACCACCGACCCTTCGGTTGGTAGACGGCCACTGAGCCACTGCCGTCACACACAAAAAAAAAAAACTCAGTCAATACTTTTTTTCCACAAGTCAGTATCAGTGTCAGATGTAATTAGCTAAAGTCAACTCATTTCATCATTAAGGAGATATTAGGATTCAAAAAGAGAAAGATTAAGGGGTGTGGTCAGTCTTCAATAAAACCAGGCCTGAACTCTAGTCTCATACACACTGGGCAGTATCTTCGGGTCCAAGGGTCAGACCCACCTCTTCACTCCTCCTTTCATATCCAAATATGGTCACTTCTGGCTCCAAACACCCAACATGGTGACGCTTAAATGTCGATCTCCTGGTCCACAGTCCAATGGGTGACTTCACAATAGCTTTGTCCATTTTATATACTACCAGCTCAATAAGTGACATCAAGTTTAATTTATTTTTACAAAATCCAAAGCGTAAAACACCATGAGCTGTAGTTTTCTGATGTGTTTATATGTGGGACTATTTCTCAGCCACAGACTGTGACTGAACAAGATTCCAGGAGAAAATTTTAATGGGGAACAGTGATTTATAAATATTGAATTGAATGATAATGGCGTTCCATTTCAGTTGTCAAATTACATTTTAATTCAGCGAGTCAACATTTCATTTTACCTAAATCAACAATCTGGGCATATCAAATTCAAAGGTATACATAATGCAAATACAATCTCAGATTCCACCATGCTCACCTGCCCTCTGCTCCTTCACTTCCTCACCTCCAGGAACCAATCAGCTGGCAAAGACAAACCGTGAGAAGCTATTATGCAGCAGAGAACATTAAATCTGATAAGAATGGAGGAAATGTTGGAGACGCAGCGAGCCGAACCTGTAGCCCTGCTGCTGTTATTGTATCCTCAGACAACACATCAGCCTGTATGGCATCTACTCCCCATAGAACCTCTATTATCATAATGTCCCTGGGCTTAGTGCCCCTGTCCCTAAGGCCAATGGGGTCTCCATTTCAGTATTCTCCAATAATGGAAAGTACCTCAGAGCCTCAGCAGACCTCCAGGTTTAGGCTGCTTAGTGTTGGGCCATTAGGAATATTGTGAGGAAACATTATGTGCACATGTGTTTTTAGTGTGTGTGTGTGTGTGTCTGTGTACATAAAAGCCTGGGACAGATGTAATACAGGAATAATTCATCTGCAGTTAATGGGATTTCAGTAGGAGCTTGTGTTGTTGACAGTTTACTGTAGCCGCCTACCTCAGTGTGAATTATTAAACGGCTGTGAGCTCCTATTAGTGGTTGTCACAATGGAGCAGGCCAGACAAAGAGCTGGATTCACAAACAGCACCCACACACACACACACACACAGGACACACGATGGAGAAACAGCCCTGTTACTGAAGTCCTTCACAAAATCACTCAAAAAACGGACACAAACTCACACATTTTCCAAAATCGCATTTGGTTCGACCCAATTAAATTATTATTCACACAAGTTTGCATTAGGACAGAATTTAAATGGGGCTTAACAAGATTTAAAGAAAGGCATCGACTCCTCACCGCCTGACTACCGACACACACTCACAGAAAACACATGCACGCGTACTGTATGGCCAGCAAGACTGAGGAAACTGCACTTCCCCAAGTCGTAGGGAGCCTTAATTTAATTTGCCAGTGTTTGCTTTGAGATGAGACAAGGTCATTTGCATTTTCTCTCTGAGTACTTTTTTTAAGCTGCTACTCAGCCCACCAGTAGAGCAGAGACACACGCGGGGCACCACAAGGCTTAGGCTTAAATTTCAAAAAAGCATTGTTTTGGTCTGTGACTCTGTGTGTGTGTGTGTGTGTGTGTGTGTATGTGTGTGTGTGTGTGTTGCGACTGCTCCAGGTTGTCTGTGTCTACGTCTTTGTCTGTCTCATTATGCAGATACACAAGGTTACAGTGGCTGCCTGCTGGGTGTCAGGGTGCATTAGCTGCAGTGTTTTACTATCTGTTTTCAGCTTTCCACATGAACGTGGCGCGTCGTGGACGGGACTATTAAAAGCCAAGGTGTGCCCTCAACCGAGCTGTCTGTCAGCGTGATTGGTTGGCTCCCTGTAATCGATGGAGCCTGGCCCACAGGCCAGCCACCTAAATCCATACAGACGGCTGGGAAAGATGAGATGGCAGCAGGAACATGGGCTGCAAGAAAACTGTCAAACACACACACACACAGACACACATGCCCACACAAACCTCCACTCCTCGTTTAAATGCCCCCCCACTGTTTAGGACCCCATCGATCAGTTAGCGAGCGTGTGGCATTTTGACTTAAACCGTGCATGGATAATGGGCTTGGCAGACACCATACAGACAGTGGGACAGCAGCCCAAGGAGCAGGGGGCGTGGGGTGTGTGTAGGGGGGGCTCATTAATCCAGGGGCGTGCCGTCATGCCATGACATTGCCAACAGGCTGCAGCTGGATTGAGAAGCATCTGGAACACACACACACACACCCCAGCGCTGGCCCTCCCCTCTTTGGAGCAGTGGTCTGGCCTGGTCTGGGGCGCTTGACTGCCAAGGCAGATGGTACATTGGGTGGGTACAGGCTGGGCATGAGATGTGCATGGGCAGTGATGTGGCTGATGGAAGCACACAGACATGCTTTGGCTCGCTCTGGGCACGCTGGTCATATTTACTTAGTGAGGGAGTGTGATGCAGGATCCATGGCTGTGCAATTTGGGTGACTTTATAGACTTGGACATTAGGGGGATGTGGGAATTGGTAGCCGGATGTGATTTTCGGCACAAACCTGGGATCAGAGTATGTCATCCTGCAAATGGCCCAATCCGACAGACAAACAGCACTGGGAGCACTGGGTATGACTATTTGTGCTTTAATCCTGTGCAGCGTCTCATAGGCGACTGATTCTGTGTGCAGGACGCCTCATGACATTCCTCATCAAGTCCTGGCAGGACCACAGTCACCTCATCTGACATGGCGACCATCACAAGAGATGAATATGTTGTGTCGTCTGATCTGTCCACAAAGCAAGACCATGTCATTTTTTAAATATCAATATTTTCTTTCATCTTATCTAATTTCACTGCACTCAGGAGTTTTGCTGCTACAGCTTCACTTTATGTACACTGTAAAAAAATTATCCGTACATTTACAGTGTTTCTTCTGTTTGAAACATTTTTAAAAATACATACTATAACCGTGCAAGAAAATAACAGTAAATATCCACAAAGGTTAGTCTCATCGGACTTTACAAATGTTTATTGATTTTTTTTAATAGATGAACTTTTTATTTCAAGTTTGTTAATTTTCTAAAATACAATCAGTTACAAACAAGTGAAAAGTAAAGCAATAGTTCTGTTATTTCTGATAAATTTGACAGATATCTTGAGTAATTACGGAGGTTTTTATAACAAAAAAGTTGAATAATTGTATTTCATTCATTGTGTTTCTTCAATTAACATTAAAATTACACAGGATTTCATGCAAAATTAAAGCTGCAAACTGTATTTTAACTATTAAAACAATTACAGGCAAAGTTGCTGTGAAATTACCATTTATTTTACAATTTTTTTAAATGTATTTCTATACAAGAAATCTCACTGAGGGAATTTGCTGCTGCTTGACTCTGCTCCATCACATTATATGAGACATGTTTGTTGCTTCTTTCTTGTTGCCTTTAAAAAGCAACGACTCGAGAATCATGGACGCTGATCAACAAAAGTTCCTTGTTTTAAAGGACGCCTGTCACACTGTAAGGTATGACTGAGCTCCCACAGAAGAATCCAGCCAGGCAATTATTGGCCGCTCAGTCACAGTGACCGGCTTTACAGATGGTTTTATGGTGATATTTAGTTCACACATTCATCACGCTCCGCTGTCCAGATCGCCTGAGTGCAGGTCTGCATATTTAGTTTGTTTTTTGCTGTTGAATCAATGACGCCGCTGACGGGGTCTTTCACCCCTGATGCATCCGTCCTGCGACACCTCTGTCTGTTCCTGCAAAATTACACCGTCATTACAGACTAAACACACACTCACTGGTGTCCAAACTCAATAAACTAATCACACACCCGTGACAAGCCAAACGGACATCAATACACCACAATCGCAAATGCCAGCGCTAATGAATGTAAATGTATTCAGTGTAAACTTACACACATGGGTTGGAGTGGTTGGTGCAACAGGGAGCTGGGAGAAGTACTGTCCCTCACCCAGGGGCATGCCTTCCTGCAGCTGAGCTTGACCTCTGACCTTACTGTCGAGGTGGAAAGCAAGCACAACAGTAAGAAAACCTCTCTTTTCTATCATTTTGACTGCATAGTAGATTTGTGTTGTCTTTTCTAATTATACAGATTCTACACAGTCCCAGCACATCACCTCTCATTAGCCAAGATGGGCACCAAATTGAGCTGCTTAATTACCCCAAAACAGAGAGAGAAGAAAATTGCTAATGACAGAGAACATGATCCACATTAAAACGGAGCATGCGCACCAGCTCTTGTGTGTGATTTTTTTTTTGTGTGTGTACGTAAGTAAATCTGTGTGTGCTTAGTTACAGCCCATTCTTTTGCATACGCAGCATTGATGAGCAAAATCTGGACCACATATGGCTGTATTCTTGTAAACACCAGACAGTCGCATTCTAATTAACCCTCAAAATTAGAGAAACAGGAGGCCTGCAGTTTGCGTGGGTGTGCGGGTCCAGCGCAATGAAAGAGAAACCTCATCACGGTCTCATAGCTGGGACCTGAACTGTGGAAGGAGACATCTGATAGGCTGCCTGATCTCCCTGCCGTGAGCATCCTCTGAGCCTGTGCTGTATTGTATCAGCTCAGTGGGGGATTGTGGAGGAGAGACAGTGATGGTCTCATAGCTGCTTTTTAGCGAATGCTAATGGATAATTAGGCATTTCATGACTAAAGCTGCATGGTTATTCTCATTACATGCTACTCAGTACTCCCAGAGTGCCACAGCATTGTGCTGAGGACAGGGAGAAGGCCTGCTGTAGTTTTCAGTTTCTCTCACCATGAATTCTTTGTGTTTCATTCGTGTTTCTCACTGTATCAGCTGATTATTCATGGCTGTTAATGGTATGATAATAGCAGCACTACTATCTCTCTGGCTCTATAGATGTTTATTTGGCTGTTCAAAGTCATCCTCCCTGACATGATAGAGTCCCCTATAGATGTTTCTGTCAGCTTAAGTCCTCACCAGGGCTCCGGGTCATTAAAGTGCTGTCTGTCAAACACCCTCCAAATTAGACACAGCACCATTTCATTTAAAGGGACAGAGTGTGTGTGTGTGTGTGTGTGTGTGTGTGTGTGTGTGATTGGGTGTGGTTGTGTGGGGGTATTTCATTGCTGTTGCTTAGTGATAAAGCTGTTAATAGAGTATCCACTGAAGATGTTAACCAGTCTTTGTGCTGCGTGATGAACACCCCAGTTATCATGATAATTTGGCACCAGGGAACACGGCACAGTGTTTATGTGAGTCAGGGATCATTTGTGTGTAGGTGGGTGGGTCTGTAGAGGGTCCCGGGGGCCTGTAATAATAGAAATCCTACATTTTTTTGGTTGTTTTTGGCACGCTGAATCACCGTCCTCAAACAGAGACGTGCATTAAATTCTTTAAGGATGAGGTAGTTTTTGTACACAGCGTGGAGATAGGTGCTGATTTAAGGCCCTAATAACAAGGACTGTACCTAGTTATTGAAGCATGACCAGTCAGTTTTGCACCTGGCTTTGTGTCTTCTGCCTATTCATCACACAGACAGCGTGACAACCAAGTGACTGTGCTTCTCCCTGTGGTGGCAGCAGCTCTAAAACCAACCACAATGTTTCTGATTAGTTTGGTTTTTTGTGCTACAAGTTACGAAAAGGCTCAAAACATCGTCTGAGTGGAGATAAAGCTGTGTTTGCTTGTGTTTACAAGGTTGCTGAAGTCTTAGATACATGCATTTAAAAGAAAACAGCATATACATAATGACCACAATTGAAATTCATCCCAGAGAGTGTGCAGACGAGGCTCTGTGTACCTTGTAGAAAATCGAGCAGGGACACTTTGCCTTGTGCGGGATGTGTCATGCAAACACAAACGGCATCAGCTTCTGGGAAGATAACTGCTCTGTTTACGCTGCCCCGGATGCCTCGCCGTTCTACTGTGATAACACTTAATAGCTTCTCACAAGTGTGCGGGCACCTCAGCATGTCAGCTGAGTGGACGGCACCAGAGGCGACCGGCGGTTACCAGCCACAGAAATACAAACCAACTGTAGTGTGATTTTTACCAATTGAAAACCAGAGCTGGAAGATACGTGGGATTCAGGTGTGATGTGTGGAGCGCTGAACGTGATATTCAGCAGCCAGGCTCCTGCCACCCAGTTCACCTGACCTCTGACCTCACATCCGACAATGATGATGAGTTCCTTGACTCCTTCAGATAAATTGCTTAGCTGGCAGAAATTGCATCCGTCTCCTCAGCAGAATCTATCACTGTGAATAAGAATAAAAATAAACAAATAAATAGAAACAAAATAACAGTTGGTTTTCTGTAAAATAACAGAGCATCAACTCATAAAGATACAGTAGTTTCCATTATTAGAATACAGAGTTTCTTTATTTTACATTAAGTCTCAAGTAATTTTGTCTTGTTAATGTTTATTAAAGGATATTTACACGTGTAAAAACTATTAAAAACTGATGAAAATCATTTACTCAATGTTTTTTGTTTTGAAAACTTTATTAGAGAAGAAAAAGTCCCAAACAACCACAGCTTTATTTTTTATTTTACTTATTGTGGCAGATTTTTAAAAGGCATTTACAGCATCATAGCTTAACAGTGTAATTAGTTCAGTTAAACAAATTAATTAAAATTAATATTTGCAAAACTATTTTGAAAGTCTTTTATTAAAACAATCCAGGAGAAATTGTCGATTTTAGTGTGTCTGTCTGTGTGTGTGTGTGTGTGTGTGTGTGTGTGTGTCACAAATGCATTGTGGGTAATGGTAGTGAAGGTGTGTACTGTTGTGTTTCATCTAGATTTATATCCAGATTTATTTTTGTGTAGGATTTATGAAGAGCCAGGATCAAGATGAAAGGAAACTAGAATCCAAATGAATCAAACTGGTGATGGTGGGTGAAGAGCACAGTGTGGCTCAACAATTCAATAGTAACACAAACTGATTCATGCACATAAAGACAACAACACGCTGGATTTAGTAGATAAGGAGTTGGTGTCACACTGGTTTATCAGCTGTAATTCTTAGTATCCAAAAGAGTTCCCGTTTCATCTGTCTTCATTGTACTCTGAAAACTTTTCCTGCAGTGAGGCCGGTTGTCACTGTTACCCAGCGGTTACACTCTGCCGTCCTCTCACAGCGAGTTTCCTCCAGATATCAGCGTGTTGTGATTGAAGGACAATCAACATGTCAGTGTGTGTTCGTAGCGGAAGTGGTGTTGAAATTGGGCTTTGAAGACATGCAGGGAAAACCAGAGGGATACAACTGTTGTGTGTGTAGTAGGTATATGACTGGAGCCCTTTGTGCATGTGTGTGTGTGTGTGTGTGTGTGTGTGTGTTCTTGTTCTTGCTTCAAAGTGAGGACCGGACCACACTCTTTACCAACAAAGTGAGGACATGTTTGGAATGTGAGGACATTTTCTTCAAAGGTCTGTTTTAATGTTGAGACTTGGTTTTAAGGTTAGAATTAGAATCGGTAGAATAGGGTAAGGGTTGGAGCTTGGCATTTGATTGTGATGGTTGAGGTTATGGTAATGGGACAGGAAATGCATAATGCCAATGGCTGTCCCCACAAAGATAGAAGTACAAGTGTGTGTGTTGACATGTAGTGCTATAAATGATACATGATGTCGTTACACTTGAGAAATTTAAGCAAGCTATCAGATCAGAATAGGGGATTGTATCTAAAGGTATTTTTGTAAAGTTTTATCCAAACTACAGCATCAATATGAATTGAATTGTGATTGCATTACATAAAAAATGAAGGCGAAGACACAAATAGACACAAATCTGCATCTGTACAAGTTGAAAACGTTTTCACTTGAGCAAAAAATTGCACATCATAGTATCACAAAAACCAATCAGCACTCAACTGTCCCCGCTGTCGTCAAGGAGTAGAAATAGAGGACAAGCTTGTCACCATCATCTCTGGCCATCCAGAGCTTTATGACATGACTTTGACTCTGTACCGGTCTTTTAGTTGTTTCTGGGACTGTCACAGTGAGTGAAAGGCAGCACTACTTGTTCACTGTTGATGACTGAAGTGGTGGTGATTGCAGTTTCCAGAGGGAGTAAGGAGTCTTATGGACGGTTGAGGGTGAATATTCGCATGTCTCTAAAATCAGTCCCGTGGCTGTAATCATGCTAAAGAACAGAGGCGACAATGTTGCTTGGTGTTTGGTGTGACCACATCTTCAGATTTTAACTCTGTGCCCCATACCTAATAATAATAGTAACATACAATAATCGCTTCCTCTTTGTTTTAAACTTTGGAATAAGTATTTCCTGCGTCGCCAACACTTTTTGGACACTTTAGTCTCACGTCGTTCAGGCTGTCAGTTTTGGTGTAATGGAGGCTCAGATGGCGAAACAATGTAAGTATGTGTGATTAGGCCCCGGAGTCACGCCTGGGTGCACAGAGGTCACCCTTTGACTCCGACTGCTGACACCCTGCGTGTGTGTGTGTGTGTGTGTGTGTTCATGAGACGGAGAAAAAGACAAAGGATTAAATAAAACAGAGTGAGGCAGACTGTTGTTACCAAGACGCTGTTGCCAAGAAGGGGTCACATGTCGCACAGCCAAACACAGGCCAGTGCAAGAGTGTGTGTGTGTGTGTGTGTCTGAACCACCAGCACTCTGACTGCTTTCATGAGGTCTGCTGTAACCAAGGAAATGCTCTCACCACATTAGCGCTCCTCTCCCCTGCGTCTCAGTGGTCTTCTTGATTACCTCCTTGGTCATCCTTGTTACCCAAGCCTTCATTTACAGATCTGAAAGCATGTGATCGATTGAAGGGGAGACGGAAGCCATTTATCAACACAGAGAGGCTGAAGGCAGATTTCTTGATTGGCTCCACAGATTAAAGAAAAGATGAAGGTGATAAAGCAGCAGGTGTCGCTTTGAGAAAGAGACTTCAGAGGTCCAAAGAGATGATTTGGAGTAAGGCTGAGGGGAACTGCCAAACAACCTTATTCATCTATTAGCATGGATGGCGTTAAGATGTGTGTGTCTATCTCAGTTATTGCTGTCAGAGTGAGGAGGGAAGATTCTCATTAAAGATGTAAGAGATGCAAGAGTGAAAAGTTATGAGTAAGAGAGATCAGAAATCATCCGTGTGATCCATCCATGTAGATCATGTTAACTATACACATCCAGAGTAATGGAGGGTGAGTATCATGTCTGAAGTGAAAATATTAGAGCTTCAAGTAGCACTAAACGTGATAAATAATTGATGCACACATTTCCTGTTTACAAATGGGTTTCAGGGAGTCATCACCAGTGTTATGCTGCCTATTAGGATGAGTACCTTCAGGATTTTAGTGATACGGACATTGGTACTGCTTCTGCTTATTGATACAACTGAGATTATTGATACTTGTTGATATACTACACCCCAGCATTTGGTGCCAAAAACACAAAATATATAAAAAGATGTGAAACTTTCAACATAGTGTTATTAGTGTCCTGACTTTTCTGTATATACTGAAGTCTGTTGATGATGCTACTTCACTGATATAAGCTAAAGTTAAACAGTGTTTCTAATGATCAAAGACTCAGAGTCCTGCAGCTCACTGGCAGCTTCATCGTCATTTGGGAGTAGTTAAGATTTTAAAATTTCCAGCTATGGTAGAATGAATAAATGATACATGAATGTAAAAAGTTGATATTAGTCAAAAGAAAATTGAATTTCCTTGAAAAAGTAAATATAACTATTAGTCTTAGATTTTGTCTGCTTTGTATGCTCACTTTTCATTTTTGTTGTAGTCACTTAATTTGGCAAAAGTGCTTAAAAATGGTAAGTGGAAGTACAGTGTTCTCAGCTTACTTAAAGCAAATTAATCTAACTTCACTGAACGGTGCTATTTACTCAACCAATTGTTGTTGGTGCTATTCAGAGCATCTCCAACCAAGGCCTGTGTTTGTGGAAACAAATCACATCATACAATCCGTGTTGGTTGTTTGACTTCAACTTCTAATACCTGAACATGAGTCTCATGCCATCTGCATCAAATGAGACTTTAGGTCAGTAAGTTTGGTCAGAGCTCTTATCGTAGCTAATGTTGCAGGCTCTCAAGAAAATTTAGTTAGCTGCCACGACCTTTCACCTACTGAGGAAAAACCAAAATATCTCAGTAACAGGCCTGTCAGTCACGCACCGGTGATGCTAATTTCTGACATATTTTGGCTTCACTTTTGGGCGCTGTCGTGACATCATATATGGTCTTAAACCACCAGCAGATAATTTCACCATTAAAACATGCTTCCTATCACCATTAAAAATGGTACAAACTGTATGCATGACATTACAGAACCTCTGATTTAATAACTTAAATGTGAATTTTATACATTTTATTTGTCAGCCACAGTTTATCATACATACCTGCTTCTTAAAAAAATGTGATACCAACCAACAGTTGGCTTACAACACAAGAAACAAAAACTTGCAACCTGAATTGAACCTGAGACACTTGTCTACTAAACAGCTACAGTCACACAGTAGCAGTGTGAACTCAGACATTTCTGCTTCACCAGTGTCTGTGGAAAAAAAACATCTGCTACTTTAATAAAATCCATTGGATTGGAGGGAAGCAAAGAGCTAACAGGGAGGTTTGAGACCCAGACTCTGCTTATGAAGCTAAGATTGAAAGCTTGCTGCTGATAGACTCCAATGGAAACTTACCAACACTTTGGATATTGCAAGTCATTTTCTCCCGTTCCTTTGTTCGACATTTAAGACACTGCCAGAAAGAGGCGAGGAGGAACAAGAAGACTAATGAAAAGATAAAGAAAGAAAAAGCAGAGCCAAAAGAAAAAGGGCCTCTAATCTAAAGGGTTCATCTGTGGCAGGCCGCTGTGGTGCTCCATCTCTTGTAATGAACTTGATCCCAGAGATCTGCTGATCAAATGATCTCCAGCCAGTGGCACTCCAATTTGAGAGACCAGCCAACGGTGGAGGACGCAGCCCGCTACAACTGACAATTTTTTTTTCTTATGAAGGCGGCCCACGAAATATAATTTGCAGAGAATTAAGACAAGAATC
Source organism: Pseudochromis fuscus (assembly GCA_900323345.1). Classification (NCBI taxonomy): domain Eukaryota; kingdom Metazoa; phylum Chordata; class Actinopteri; family Pseudochromidae; genus Pseudochromis; species Pseudochromis fuscus. The sequence goes on along the minus strand of OOFC01013798.1, from coordinate 70,164 downwards.
CTTCTTTTGTTCTCGTTCCCTCGGGGGTGCCGTGGATTTCCACACTTCTGAACAATGGTTTCTAGATGCAACTGAGAAATGTGGTAAAATGGACACAAGAACAAAGCTGAGAAGCGTAGTGTGTTTACTCGGTTGGAAATCCACAACAAACACACACACACACACACACACACACACACTGAAAGAAAGCAGTTAAGATTCCTGCGCAGTTTTAGAGACTTTCTGCTGGAATGTGACTGAGAGGAAACATCCAATCTTCTTTAAAACCCCGTCGTCCTCGTCTGCTGCACGTGTGTGAAATAAAATATCTCAGTTGAAGTTCTTCACATAGTTGTTAAGACGCATTGTTCTCTTGAGCATATTTCACATAACCTTGTACAGCACACACACACACACACACACATCTGTGCTACTCTATAGCTGTCAGACATTTTCATCATATACAGTAGGAAACCTGTCTGGTCTGGACCTCCTGCTGAGCCCCGTCTCCACTTCAGCCTGTTCTCATTCCTGACACACACACACACACACACACACACCTGTGTCTGCTCCTGGTCCCTCCACTTGGTACGCTGTGGTGAAGGCTGAAGGTAATGGTTTCCATTTTTCCTTAATGCCAGTGGGTCAGGGAGCGATGGCAGGGCAGAGCTTCATTACAGCAGCCCAGCAGGGCCCCGTGTCTCCTGTAGGGATTCATTATGTTGCTGCCCCCCCTCCTCCATCACAGACAGCCGGCTGCATCCTGCACTCTTCATAAAGCTTTCTATATATCGTTAGATTATGATCATCCAGGACAGGGGGGAACTCCTCAGTCCTCTGTGAGGCAGCATCCTCCTCCTCCTCCTCCTCCTCCTGTCGCTTTGTTTCAGCCTCAGCTCCTTTGTTTTCATGCAGATGGGCCTCCACTATGAGCTAAATCTAACTTCAATTTTCCATAAGGAAACACAACTAAGCACATTATAGTTTAAAGCATTTGCAAACAGCAGTGGATGGTGTCCAAAGATTTTCACTCAGCGAGTCTGTGCACACTGCTGAGTCCAGAGCCAATATTGGATTGTGCTTTTTTACTGTACAGCCACAATTCACTTCCACAGCCGGCATACCACCTGCTAAACAGACAAAGCAAATTAAAGCAAAGATTTTCTCTGTTGCTGCACTTAGGTGGTTCTTCAGAGCAGACCATATCTTCAGCTCTGTGCAAGCCTCTTAATGTTGTATAATATGGCCAAAGTAGCATTAAAAACATATTTCAAGCACAAAAGGTTCATTTCTAAAGCTGTTTTTCCTTCAGTTTAACTTATTATTTCATGCAAAGCTTTTTCCTGAGCCTACCCTTTATTCCTTAAAACAACAGCAGAAAAAAATCACACATACCCACAGATAGTGATCAAGATTTATACTCAGGGACATTCATTTATTATTTTCAGATGCTCTGTGTGCAGAGCAGCACAAAGAGGCACAATTGCAACGCACACACATACACAGACACACTAACTGATTAATGGCAGCTCATATATAGTTACTGCGCCCAGGTGCAGGGCCACTGATTTTCTTTTGTCTCCAGCATCCTTGTGCACATCACATTCATACTGATCCACTTTCTCTCCGCCACAGCTCCATGAGCAGCACGAAGCCAAGGAGACAATTTTTTTTTTTTAAACTGTCGAGGATGCAAAATTAATTTATACAACAAAGGTGGATTCCTCACTGGCGTTACAGGGTCTTGTATGTGCTGAGTGAGCTCTGTAACCCCAGGATGTGGGGAAGCCATTTAAAACACATTCTGCAATTTGAAAAATGTGTGGCAGTCAATTGGAAAATAAGTACCCTGTTGTTAGTCCACCTCATGAATTCATGCATTTTGCACTTTTCATTATACCTGTGGTGTTCTGTGGGGGTTGTGAGTCCTACAGTATAGTTTCTCAAATGCATGTTGCTTTTCTTATGTTTATGTATAAATGTATGTTTATTCAGGAGCATCCACTTTGTCTTCTGAGCGGTTTTTCTACATGTTCTTAGCAGGGGTGGTACATTTTACACATTTGTAATATATGTCGGGAGTCAACTTAAAAGAATGTAACATTACATTGTAAAAAAACAGTTTAGTACATTCAATGCAGAAGATGAACGGCAAAGAAAACAACTGTAAATATTCTAATATAAAAACTATATTAATAAATAATTACTATTTCTGACTCTAAAAAGCTTAAGACAATTACAAACCATGCAGTAGTTTTGTGTCTTTTTGCGGTTGTTTTTAATCACCTTCTGTTTTGTGTTTGTTGTCATTATGTCAGTTTGTTTTTAATGTCTGATTCTTTTGCATCTATTTGTACTTGTTTTGGTTTTTGTACTCCTTTGTGCATTTTTGTAATGTTTTAAGTCTCTTTGTGGTTCCTTCCCTATATGTCGTTTTTAATGTCCTGGATGTTTGGATCTATTTGTATTTGTGGTTGTTTTCTATTTGCTTGTAGTCATTTACTGTCTCTTAGTTGTTTTGTTTCATGTTCTAGTCATTTTGCAGGTTCTTGTATTAATTTAAAGTCTCTTTCTAGTTGTTTTGTATCTTTTTGTGGTTGTTTTGTGTCTCTTTGTTGATGTTTTATTTCACTTTGTGATCATTTTGGTTCTTTTATGGTTGTTTGTGTAGTTGTTATGTGCCTTTTTGTTGTCTCTTTGTGAATGTTGTGTATCTCTGTTGTTTGTTTGCGACCTTGTGGGGTCTGGTTCCTCATTTAGTAGATTTCATCTGCTTTGCATGATGCGTACATGATGATATCAAGCTTGAGTCACATGCATGGTGGCGTGTTCTGCTCTACATTTTTGTTCTACCACTATGGTTGAACTGTGATACCACAGCACAGCTGGACATGTGATGCACTGACCAGTGTCCCCAGGTTGTTCTGGCTTTCATGCCTGACATCCACTGTTGGACCTGAGGCGGCTATTGAACCCAGGAGACGTCTAGCTTAAGGGCTGAATCGCAGGGCCAAAGGCTGTCAACACAATCACAGGGTTAATGTCAGACACACACAGACACCCAGACATCACTTTCAGCAGGCGTCCACATGGAGCAGAGGGACAAGCCTTCAGGTTTCATCAGATAGACTTTTGTTCTTTCAGTGACTTTTTCCTCATACAACTCACCACCACCATCATGCTGAGCACAACATCGCTTTTATTATTATTATTCATTCACACACATGAGGTCCTTTGTCTCCTGTGCTAATTCTATCTGAATTGAGTGACAGATTAGGTTTGGTTAGCCTGTACATGACACAACCCCATGTGCGCGGCAGGTTGCCTCATAACAGATAAGGAAGTCAAGGACAAGCAATTTGTCTAAAGTGTAAATTAATTTGCAACATAAAAAAATAGACAACGATATGGAAATGGAAGTAATTAAGATGATAGATTGGATGCAGCGTGTGAGATTCATGTGTCATCGCCGCAGTGCTCCCGGGATGGAGATTCGTAGTCATAAGCAAGAGTTCAGATGGCTCAGCATGCACTGGGAGCTCAGAGACTCCCACTTGAAATGGTCTTTGTTTGGAGGCTGCACAAATGCTGTCTAACGAACTGCATGCTCTGCTGTGCACGCTTCTTTATTCCTTTCTTTCCTTCTCTTATCTACAAATGGCAGTTTGTGTTATCCCCTCATTACAAACCTGTTAGAACAACTTTGAAATAATGTATATCTAAAGGTTAAACAGAATGATTTGCTACTCTGGTGACAAATAATAGTCTGTACTCATTTGCAGGTTTCAGTAATGAGGATGTAAAGTATCCGAAAGTGACTGTATTTTTGAAAAATATTGAGTTATTCTTTTTGAAATGATCCAACACGATCATTATGTTGCAGCAGCGCCACAAAGAATCATTAAAGCCTCACTTAACCATCTAATATGATCTCCAAGATGCAAGCAAAGCGAGACCAAACAAAACATTTACATGTCCAAATGCATTGTGGGTGGAGAGCGTGGAGCCCAGAGATCTCTGCAGTCCTCTGAATGAGTTTAGAGCAGACTGAATGACTGGGAGATAAAGAGGCCTATTACTGAGCTGTGATTGACCAGTACACAGGCAGCCCTGCTCACTCTAAAGATAGCAGAGGCTATTTTATTGCCCTGCTAATCTCTCCCAACTCCCTGTATTTTATTTCCTCGTCGGCTTTCTCTTTCTCTTCTCTCTCACTCTTTTATCTCTTTTTGTACATCTCTCAAGGTCAACAGGTCTTTTTTTCTTCCGCCTTCATTGACAGTAGCGGGCCGTTTCCACCAAAAATGGTTTGATCTTCTCTTTAACAAGTCGCTTTCATGTGGACCTTGATGAGTATTTCCCTCAGTGGCTTCAAACCGGCTTCACAGACTTTCTGCACCGCCCGGTTCGTGTCACCTATTTGTGGTTCTGGACAAATTGATTTCCCCCCTCTGATTTGTGTTATTAATCATTTCCGTAAAAAGTAGCAGCTCTTGTTCATCACAGGCTGCTGATTTTCAATTGTCTTTTTTCACTCCCTGAACTTTCACTTTTAACTGCTTCTCCCTTTTTGTTCTGAGTTAAACTGAGGTCAAGTTGAAAATGTCTTTCCCAATCAGAGCGACACCCTCTCAGATCTCCCACTTCTTCTTCCTCTGTTATTCCTTTTGCTCAAAGACCTTTAAAGAGTATAAAACAAACCAGTTCACCAAAGTACTTCACTCTCTCTTTGAAAACTTCTCTCCATTTCTCTCCCCACTGCCCTCGATTTTTCGCTCTTTCTGAGCCTTTTCTCAGAAACATTTATTAGCGAGTTGTGTTTTACTTTCTGCTTTATGTACGTGATCACCTTAAGCCGAACGTTTGGAGATATGTAGGTAGTTGGAGGAACGTCATTAGCATAATTTCCCAGAGGCTCGCTGAGCTTAATTATCAACATGGCTGTGTGCAGACTGGAGCACAGCTCATCACATTAGGATGGAGTCCCTGCTGTTTATGCCCACGCTCCGCCGGGTCCCAGCTGACTACCTGGAGATTCATTGCTGGCACAGTTCAACTTCAGCCAACTCCCAAACTTTCATCTTCCACGCTACGATTGCTCACCTTGAGCACACCGAGGGGTCGAAAATAATGGAGAAAACTCAGGGCGCATTTAGAATATGTAAGTCTGGAGACTGTGGCGGACCATCTGTTGTAGGCTGTATACAGTGCACTATGCTGTGTTCTCTTATAGATGATTGTTTTTTTATTGTCTCTTCTTCACGCACACCACATTCAGGATTTTGGTCGGCCTTTTTCCGTCCTTTTATGTGCTGCTAAACTGTAAGTTGGAGGGAAAACGTGTTTTCATTGTGTGAAAGAGACCAGAAATTATCCGCCCCCTATCTCCATTCGTCTGTAGATAGAGGGGGAAATGGAAATACTCTTCGTGTGTGGCCAGTGAAAAGGCAATTTCCTTGAGACACACCACTGTTAGGCACTGCCCTTTGCTGTATTGTGGAACACACACACACACACACACATTTCCAACAAATCCACACAGTTTATACTTCTGTATGCATCTATGCAAACGTCTATGCATAACTGCCTATGTATATGTAAAATCTCCGAGTGTGCATGTGTGTCACAGTCTGTGTTTACTGCTCCAGGCTGTTGCTGTAAATCAGCACCTCATTTACATCAGCTTGTCTGATCACATCTGGGTTATTATTATCTACATGGGACCAGACAGAGATCGGCTCACCTGTGCTATTCATGGAGAATGTTTGCTTGTGTAAATAAAAAATAGGAGACGGTGAGAAGAGGAATGCAGGCGGAGGACGTCGCTGTAGAAGAACAGCAGTTCTGATCTGTAGCTTTGGGCCTGCATCTGTAATTAAGCAATATTTCTCAGCTTTTTCCCAGCATATGTTTCCTGCCACTGCGTTTCATCATTGACAAACATGTCCAACAACACAAACAAATGAGCGCTGTGTTGGCAAATCAAGATTTATTAGCCGCATTTTGTTGCTGCTTGCTGTCTTGAACTCGCCTGCGTCTCTACCTGGAAGACGGAGGGGCCTCGGTGGAGGGGAAAAATGTGTGTTTTCTCTCCTCCGGCTTGTGTGTGTTGATGTCTTTGCTATGCGAGGTAATGCGACATCAAACAGGTTTGTGGTTATGTAAGGCCACAGTCTAATGTGTGCGCTCTTTCATGTGTCTTTGAAGTGAATAGTAGTGGGAGATAATGTCCCTGTTTGGACAGGAGCCAGATAAGAAGTTTTCTTTCAGGAGTGAGAGTAAAGGAGTGGGTGTCGGTGACACCGAGGGTACGAGCGATGCCCTAAGGGGCCGCTGTGGTCCTGTGCTTCTTCTTTTAATGTTTTTGTATTTACACGTGTGGCTGCTCTCGCCCCGGTGGAGCTGGTGTTCTCCACCTGACTGCCTGTCTGGCTTGTAGGTCAGAGCAGATAAGAAGGGCATTAGTCTATTCTAATATATTCTAGGTCCTTCTTGCTTCTGGCTGCAAGGCTTGAATCTACACACTATAGCCTGAAGGACCTTATTTTTTATACTGACTTATCAAACAGTTCAAAGTGGCTGCCTTTGACTAACATGTTTTGTGAACTAAGCTGCTGATTGGCTGTAAATTCCCCCCTCATCTTAAACAAAATCATATTTAGACTGAGTCACTTCAGTACAAAACTATCTCTCTCTTTGGAGGCCTGCGTGACATTAATCACTACACTGCATTACAGTATTATCCGGACTATTGATATAAGCTATTGATATAACCTGTCTATAAGCTTATTCGAACAGTTTCATGTGGTCCACTCTGACCGGGTCTGATGTGACAAGGCTAAATGTATTGGCGGCACGGAGCTTGCTAGCTTGTAAAAAGGCAACGAGCTTTGTGCCACCGATACATGAGAAACACCGGTGTTTAAGTTCAAAGCATTGGAAAAAAGTAGCGGCTTATAGTCCAGAAAATACGGTAATTGTATTTTATGCATAGACTGTTTATAGAAATTAAAGAAGGAACCAGGTTTCAAAAATTAGCCCAAAAGGATGTAGACTTCATCGATGGCCACTAGATGCTGGCTTCAATTCATGATCATTTTCAATCATGAAATACTCAATTTATCTATCAATTTAAGTCATTCTGATGTCATTAGATAAAGTCAAAAATTAGTAATCTGATGGTCTTCATTAGTATTGTGGTGGTTCATGTGATAAATAATAAATATGTAGAAATTAGGTTTCAAAAAGAGGAATATTTAGGGGTGTGGTTAGTTTGATTGACAACTCTGATCGTCAATGAGACTAGACCTGAACTCGAGTATTATACACATTGGGTAGTGTCCTCAGATTCAAGTGTCAGACCCGCCTCCTTCCACCTCCAAATATGGTCACCTCTGGCGCCAAACAACACACATGACAACATTCAAATATCAAACTCCCTCCTTCCAACCAACGGGTGACATCCCGTTAGCTTCATCCATTCAGAATACAGTCTACAATTTTATGTAAGCCTTTTCCAAACTGACAGATGACACAGCAGAAAAGCTTGCATTAGAGAGCACTGCATCCACAGCAGCAGAGCCACCCATTTTCTATTGAGTTTAATTCCACCCTTCCCACTGCTAACAGAGTTACAGCAGTGGTGGCAATGCAGTTTGATCCACAGCAGAGGTCTCGGCATTGTAACGAAAGAGGCTTTGAAGCTCATGGAATTGAATTTTTATTATCTTGGCAAGAATAAAATTTCAGAATACTACAGGTGTATGAAAGTGTGGGACTAGACTATATTGGATTTTTGATATTTTCTGACAATAGTAGATTTCAGATTTCTATAGCTGAACTCTCGTGTAAATACAGCACATGAGTAAACCCTCGGATTCTCTGGGTTTGTGTAATAAACTAAGCCAGTGATTTCTGTGTTAGAGGTCTGTGATAAAACTGATTCAGTGTCACGCTTGGATGCCAGGTTATCACACACCTTCCTGCCCCACAATCCCATTCAATCTCTTTTCTCTCATTCTCGCTCCTGCAAAACCTGCTTCGCCATCACTGGGAGCAGCTTTCCATTTCTCGCTACGCCACCGAGAAAGAGATTCAAGGTTAATTTAGTTCATTTAGTTGGTAGAAGCTGCAGCGAGTCTTTGTGTGGTTCTACAATGCTTTCTGCTCTGTTTTATTTAATTTCTGCTTCGCTCTTCTGCTAACTTTGCCATGGATGCACACACACACACACACACACACACACACACACACACACACAGAAAAACCTTTATGCCAAATAAGAGGAAAGCAAGCACATAAAGGTATTTGCTATTCATTAGCCTGCACAAAGGCCTCTGCAGCCTTGCAGCTACATGTGAAAACAGACCAGTGCTGTGAACAATGAAATCTAGTGGATGCTTCTGGCTGCTTTTCTGAATCGATATTTTACTCCCTCGGTCCAAAGCCTGCACACACACACATATACACACCTCCCAGCTAATGAAGTGTGCGTTCAAATAAGTTGGCAGTCATGAGAAATACAATACAGTGAGTAATCCAAGCTTTTCCAGACTGTGTTAAAGGACAACCTTATGAATGGAAAGGTAATGTAAGAAACTCAACTTAAATGCACTGTACTGATCACACCCGAAATTTCACAACATCGTGTGTGTGTGAGAGACTAATTGATAAAAAGCATTCATGATGGGTGAACAAAAACTAAAATAACAAGAAGCTCTTGTTTTCTTTTCTGTGATTTACCACATACTTCAAAAAAATAGATCGTAACCCCTCCTCCCTTCTGCTTGGCTCTATGTGGAACGTTTGCAGTGAAACTGGGACACATTAGTGCCCGGCTAACTTAAAGGCCGCTCCATTATTCACTGTCTCATCATCTCTGAGCCATTATGATATCCTCGTATACTCAGCGGCACTCATCATCTGATTTGGGCTGACACACTCTTTCCACACTCTCCCCACTTTTACTCCTCTCTGTGGAGAAAGGTCCGACCAAGCTAGACTTTTCCGGCTCTTACACATGCAGACCGTTGATGCGGAGGTTTGGGAGGTTAGTAAACTAGGCTGCTGCTCGGGTCTATTAGGAGGTAAATGATGGAAGAAGTAGGTTTTTTACTGCCCGGTGGCTACTGTGCACAGCCCTTTAAAGGCCCTGAATCTGTGTTTAAATGATCAGTGTTTATTACCCGAGCCAATGATGTTAGCAACTCAGGGGTGTTCAGTTTAATGATGTTCAGGCTTCAGTCTCCATGGTGTCATGTCCACCTCTTTCTTCACACCATCCAATCCTCATAGGACTAGACCACCAGTGTAGATAACACCCTGTGGTCCACCCTAAAGTGCTGGTTCTGCTCTTCCTAACCTTTGTAACAATACAGACCTAATTCATACAGCTGATGTCACACTCTCAAAGGACAGTACAAATAAAGAACCTCGCCTATATTACCCACAACCTACCTGCCACCAGCGTGGGCAGATATATCCTCAGACCTCCAGCAAACTCGCTTCTTTCAAAGTTACAAACTTGTCGTCTTCTGTCTCACAACACTGTATCAAGTAGCATCACTGGAGGCAATTCATCACGCTCCACACAGCTTCCTCTAAAGCAGTGAGTCTTTTTTCTCACACATCCCCACACCCCCTGTCAGATGAGCTTCAGTACTCCTGTGCCGACGCCATCCATCATGTTGCAATTGGGCTAATTTGATTTGATTTTAAACTACGGTGCGTATTGCTACAATTTATTTTCATTGAATTGAACAGTTGGTGTTTAGGTCAGTTGTTTTATTTGTGCTACACTACAAGTTTTTCAGCCACAATCATTCACATATAACTACTTTTCCATTACCTATAGATACGCTGCTATTTTATTTTATCTGTTACGTATTTCTGATGAGACCATTTTCCAATTCTTTTAGCTTTACAATTAATCTAGCCATGTATATTGACTATTTGTCCAACATATAATTAGGTAACCATTCACTCATGCCTTTTACCCATAGAGCGTATATAGAATGGACAAAGCTGACATCACCCGGTCGCCATGTTGGTTTTTAGGAGCCAGAAGTGACTATATTTGGATATGAAGGGAGGAGTGAGGATGCAGGTCTGACCCTTGAGCCCGAGGACACCGTCCAACATGTCTGAGACTCCAGTTCACCACTAGGCTCATTGGGGACCAGACCTGCCAATCAAACTAACAACACCCTAAATCTTACTGTCTTTGAATTAAAGGAGTTGACTTTAAGTAATGACATTAGAATTTATTGACTGAATATTTCAAGATTGAGAGTTTTTTGGAGCCAGCATCAAGTGGCTGTCAGGAGTATTGAACTTTCTTGCACTTCAGCACTGGCTTCACTTTTGAGACCTGGTTACTTCATCTTTATACAGTCTGTGCTTTGACCCAACTGGTTAAACTTCTTTTTGCTACTGAGTTTTCATGACTCTTTGCAAATGTAGTATCTGATTTTTTCTAATCTCCCCATTTAGAAACTGCAGAAGTACCTTTGGTTGGGAATCACCACTTCAGAGACACAAAAGGCTTCATGCACCTTCTCTCCCACATGGAGCAGCACACCCTGATATCTGTAAACACTCTTTGATGTGTGAAATCAGTGGAATTCCCCTTTGATAAATGTGGATGCACTTTGGTTTGGTTTCATCCTTTTCAGATTTGATTGGTAAAGCTGATCCATTTGAACTTTGCCTCTGATTTGAAGTTGGTTTTACAGTTTTTCGACATGTCTCCCCTCATTATCGGCCCGCAGAGATCCAGTCAGCCCGAGCTGCTGGTTATCTGATCCAGACAGCTGCCCCCTGCAAACTGCTGAATGATAAAGTCCTGCCCTCGCTTTGCTTGCCTGAGATTGTGACCTGGATTTTATTCTTGTATTGATTATTTTGGCGGATGTGCCCCGAGTTTGCTTTAAATGCCATCCTTCCTGTGTAGAGGAGCAGCGGCCTTGGGCTGCACACAACCCAACACCTGCGTCTTTGTGTTTCACCCACAAAAGCCGAGGATAGTTTGATAAAGAAGGTCATTAAAGTGTCATTAGGCAGCGAGCTTTGAGGCGCTTGGCCCCTGCAGATAAAACAAGGGTTCACTTGGAGAGCTGGGAAGGTTGTATACAGGGTTGCAATAATCAAAGCACAGAGGCAAACCCTCAGTGAACTCCACAGAGAGACACAACAGGAGACAAGACAAAACCAGAGTCAAGAGACATCTCTCCCTTACCCATTTGTTTCCTCCCCATCGTTCTGCTTTTTTTCTAACCTGCCTAACAGTCATTCCCAAAGCCCCCAGCGTGCAACTACAGCATCACTGAAAGCTTCCAACCTCCTCATGCTGCTCGAATGCAACTGTTCACTGCCCACACAGACCATCGATTTGATACTCACACAGCTATTGCAATGTAGCTCTCGTGTGAGTACTGTTTCTCACTGATCATGAAGCCAGTACCCTTGAAAGTAGCAAAACCTGACATCCCCTGAAATCAATACGGCGTAATAAAAGACTTGTTTGTTGTGTTTTCTAGAGAGCTTCTCACCATCACGAGTTCAAGCTTTTCCAGTAACCCCGGCTCTCCAAGCTAAAACAACTATGACACCTGGAATTGTAATGGAAATCCGGCCGGCACTCTGAATGACTAAGAGCGGCAGTGATAGCCTGTAGCGCAGTCGATAACTGCTTGGCAGCGCCTGCCGGTAGACTTGACTCAATTTGTAGAAGTGAGCTGCTCCTCTGGCTGCATGGATGCTGAGGAGAGAGTCTGAGAAAGCTGATCACTACAGAAGTGCAGGAGAAGGGGGCGGGAGTTTCTTTTTACAAAGCCCTGGAGTTTCGAAAGGAGGAGCACAAATGGATTTAAGGAGACGTGAATCATTTTGCATCAGAAGGTTCTGTCAATACAGGTCGTCTGTGCTTCTGTTGTTCAATACATTAAAAGCTCTGTTGTGCCACTGTTGGACGGATAAAAACTATCCGGGTCATGATTTATTTTTATGCATGTAACACAAGGCAGCAAATCAAAAGTGTTGAAGGTACTTCAGCACTGATGAAGTATCTAAATTACACACTTGACTCTGAGTCAAACTGTTTCTGCTAAAACTCTACTGCCCCCAAGTGGCTCTCAGGTGGTGTAACAGTGGGGGACACATCTGGCCATTACGATGTTGAAGGGCTGGTTCTTCTACTTATGTAGTTAGGTCTCAGGGGGGCTGGAGCCTATCCCAGCTGGCAAAGGGTGAGAGTACACCAATGGTCCATTGCAGGGCCAACACACAGATGCTGACACTCACACCTATGGTCAACTTCAGACCTTGCTGTGAAGTGACCGTGTCTTTTCTTACTGCATTCAGTAGTTTCTATCTGTGCAATATCTGTCATGGTCAACACTTGTCATGGTTTTATTTCTTAGGAAGAAAGTATAAATTGAAACCACACACTTGGGCGATGGTAGAAACTCGCTTTCTGGATAAACATACAGTAGTCCTCTCAACATGATATTCTAAACATCATTTTAGATAATAATAGACAATAATAAGTTCTACCTCCAGTTTGTAGCTACTTTGAAAGTTAAGATAAATGACATGTCAGATGTTTTTCATCACTTCTACTACTCAGTAGAATACAACATATTCACAGACTGCAGTTAGATTGCTGCATTACCTCTTGGTCAATCTCGTGCAACATGGGCGGCCATATTGGTACAGGGCAGCTGCGTCTTCTAATACAGGTCGGCTTATGGAGTCTGTCTTTAATTAAATTCATCATCACTCTCTAACATCTTCACCAATTTTCACATAAATTGCTTTGTACAAATGACAGATGGGTGTGTCTGAAAGATGAAGTAATTTTTGTAGTAAAAATGCTGTTTTGATATCAAAATATTTGGTTTTGTCTACAGTAACCTATATACAGAAACCTCTTGTTTCTTGTACCCCCAACAGTGAAAAAAAAATCTCTTCCCTTGAGCTCAAAACCAAAGTAATTATAAGTATCGTCACAGCTGCACGCCACTAAACAACCTAAGATATCAAATAAACATGAAAAACTTCTTTTTGTCTTGTATATTTGTGTTCAAACCTTCTTGCACCTTATACTGTCCACTATCTAACTTCCTCTGTCTTCTGTCCTCTCTGCAGTGTTCATCATGGCCGCCGGACTGCTGGTCTACCCTTTCGGCCTGAACTCCTCACTGGTCCGCTCCTTCTGCGGGGACGCCGACATCTACTACGCCGGCGAGTGCCAGATCGGCTGGGGCTACATGCTGGCTATCGTCGGGGTCATGCTCACCGTCTTCTTGCCCTTTTTTGCCAAATATGCACCGAAGGAGCAGCTGTCCCCCACCCCTCTGCCCACGCTGTTATAGTTACATGTGTTTTTTTTGGTTGTTTTTCTCCCCTCTCCTTGACCGCTCTGGCTGACCTGGGCTTGATGTCACGGGAGGACCCCTGCATCTTGTTTTTTAAAGGCGATGCTACTTGGGAAGCCCCCCCCCTCACTCAGCAGTAACTAAAAGCTGACAAACAACAAACACCGTCTTCCTGCATCTGTTGTGTAACTAATTCAAATTCAGTTCATTTATATGAAACGTTTTTTGTTACATTAATACTCTGTGGTTATAATTTAAATTCCACAGTTTGACATTTTTTTGTTGTCAGTTTTGGAGATGACGGACGGGTAAACTGGAGAAAATGACCACAAGCAAGTAAAAATTTAAATGTTTACCTTTGTTTTTTCTTTGTGGAGTCAACGTATGTAACATTCCAACAGACTGAGGAATTTGTCTGCGTATAGACGGTGGAAGCATGAGAGTATGTGGCAGAACGACTGGAGCCATCATACAGTGTTTCAATAGGAGACTCAACAGGAGTGCCAATATGAACAGTGGAAGATTAGGAGGGAAAAACAATGACTCCACACTCTCAAGAAGCTGCTTCCACAGTGTGTTGTGTTGAGGACTGTAAATATGGTCTGGATTTAACCGAGCTGATGTTTGAGGTTTGATAAGAGAACTCTTGACGCTTTTGAAGGGTTTGTCTCTTCAGACTTTTTTTCTGCCTTCCAGACTTGTGACCGGGCAGTGAACCAGCGGGAGCAAAGAAGACGTTTTAAGCTTTCAAAGACAGTGCTTTCAGTAACTGTCACAAAGAAAAAGGACAATAGACACAGCATCAGACCTGCCGAGAGGACAAATGGAAAAATCTGTCTCTTCTCTAACAAAGGAATGGGAATAATAAGTAGTTGTTTCAAAGCAGTGTTGTCAAAAAATGTATATGTTGGGATACTGAATCCTTTGTCAACTTTTTTCCCAGATTTGTTTGTGTAATGTAACTGGCTCTTTTTTTTCTGTCTACAACACACAATACTAAACACTCTAATTCAGGAAAAAATGATTGCAGAAGGCAGGGAGACGTAGAAATTTTGACAACAACAACAAAAAAAAAGCATGACAAGATGGGCTTTGTTAATGGTAGAACAATTGATCTAGATTTTAAACGTGATCTGACCAACTTGTGCCTTTTAACATAACCAAGACAAGTGTTTAATACAATTATCAGGTAATCATCTTTTTCTGCAGAAAAACTGTGGGTCCTGTTGTGTGATGTGATACCCCCCCCCTCCCTCTTATATTTCCTCCTCTGAGTGGTAACGTGTTCCTCCTGTACTTAATGCAGTATGATCTCATTAGCTTGAGAAAGTGTTCTGGAGGAGAGAAAAAAAAGAGATGTCTTCAAATGCTTGGAGAAAATGGCAGAGAGAGAGAAAAAAGGAAAAGTAATGTACTTGTGTTCAATTATTGCCCTGAGACATTTTTACTAATTATCTACAAGAGGTAAATCACTTGAATAGCTGTATTAAAAGGTTGTGACATGCAGCAAACTTGATTAATTCCTGGCATCCTTGTCTTATGTGATTTAGAATTGGAGTGGTGGTGGTGGTGGTGGAAGAGGAGGAAGCTGTACAAACTGAACTTCACCCTTTGGTTATCATCGCAGAGCCAACCAGTTCACATTATTACATGTAAAAAAAGAAGAAAAAAAAACGTGACTTGGAATAACTCCCTCCTAAAATGAGCTGACGTGTTGGTGTTTTTTCCTCGGCCCATTTCTCCTTCTGAGCGTTGGCACCGTTCCTGTCATGTTTCAAGGACAAAATGTCTACTTCTCCACTTACTGTCCCTGTACACTGCCAATTTCATCCAGCTAAACTTCCCCTTCCAGTGGCTGTTTCTGTGCGTATTCGTGTTTAATAATGAGTTGGAGTTTGCTAATGGGTTAAATTTTAAATAATTCCCAAATTCCCGTAATGACATGTCCTGACGTTAAGAAAATTACTGTGACTCCGTTGCCATATTTGAAAGATGATCAGGAGAGAACTGTTGGTATTGTATTGGACCTCATACTGTGCTTGACTGTGTGGGAATGACTGGCGTGACTGCACTGGACTTATTCCCCTATTTGTTGAAACCATTGTGTGTAAAAGTCTCAGCACTGGTGAAACTGTTTTTAGTAGAGTAGAGTTCTTGTTTTTTTCCATTGTGATGTTTCGACTGTAAATAAACTAACTGTACTTGATATCACGTTATTCTTAACTTGGCCCGTTTTTCAAGGATATATTTTGAGATATTACCTCATCGTGTTTGCTTTACCTGAAATAACCTTCAAACAATGTTTGCTGTTCTGTGAATTTCATTTGTAATAAAAAAATATTTCCTAACTTCTACAAAAAAAGAGAAGCTTTACTTTCCATTAAGGTTTTCAGTTAAATTTTATTTAATTATGTCTTCAAATAAATATGAAAAGATCTTAGTGAGAACATGCAAGTGAATGGAAACAGCAACATTTACAGGTCAACAAATGCAGAAATACCTGAACCATGTTTATAGAACTACTTGGATTTCCAACCAGAACACATTAGAGTATGTAACACTTTCTTTCACTTATACTGTTGAAGGTGGCTACTGAAGCTCAGACTTCAGTGAGTGATTTAACCAGTGCCCTCATTTCTGCATCACAGACTTTGACAGCCTCGTGAGCGTTCCTGAGCTCTGAGGGCAGGCTGGGTCTGACGGACACACACACCAGGACGTCTCTGCTGCGGTCGTAGTTACCCACACAGCGATGGACCTGACCACGGATGAGACGGGGCAGCACCTGCTCCTGTTGGACGAGACGCACAAAAGAAGTCAAAAAAGGGGTCATTCTCAATCCTGAAACACTCAGTCTATACATTTTTTCCACAGGTCATTCTGATGTCAGTAGTTTGTCAACTCTTAATCTTATTCTGAAAACAAAAAAACAAAGCATCAGGTAAATATTAGGTTTCAAAAACAGCAAGATTTGTGGGCGTGGCCTCCAATGAGACTACACCTAAACACAAGGCTGATACACATTGGGCTGTGTCCTTGGTTTCAAAGGTCTGACCCGCCTCCTCACTCCCCCCATCATATTGTCATTTCTGGTTTCAGAAAGCCAACATGGCTACGTTTAAATACCAAACTCCTGTCTTCAAAACAATTGTCCACAATTGAATGGGTGATGTCTTTGTAGTCTGTGTTCAAACTGCAGATTTTTGAGTCTGATCAGCTGTGAAAGCTTCAAATTTCAAACCAAGATTAATGATGATGGTAACACTTTCATACACACTTGGACACATACATTCTCACTGGTTTGCTTGCATAATGATTATATAACAACAGTGCACTGTCAACCTTGCAATGAAATTTAAATTGCACATTTTACTCAGTAGAAATACTTAATGTGCAAATGTACGTTCTCCTCTGGCAACCTCATTCATTTCAATTTTTTGCTTTCAACTTACATTTTCATAAAACACACACTGCACGGCTTCCTTCCCGTCTCTCAGGAGGAAGTTCTTTGCTCCGTAGCGACCCAGCGTAACCGCAGAGTCCAGAGTAGCTGAGAGAGGAGCGCAGCCTGTCAGATTAATGGTGTTGGAAAATACTTAACCGCCCACGCCAAAACAACAACTACAAATCATCTCACCAAATATCTCAAATAAGTACGGCACTTTGTCTTTAAACTGGCTCCAGTGTCTCATCCCATCAATAACTGCAGTCACGATCCGCAGTGAGTTCTCAGTGGCTGGCTTCAGTGGAAAGGTTTCCTTCTGAAAGTAACAAATGTGACACGGATCGCTAATCGTACATAGCACTACTGGCAGCTTGTGATTTATCTGTATGTTATTACATATTACACATATAAATTTCTACCTGAGTAGGTCGAGCAGGCTGAGGTTTGTCTGAGCTCATTTTTCCCTCAACAGGAAAACTCTGTGTCTCAAAGCTGTTTGTAAATTTCCAGGAGTTGTTCTGTGGCTGCACAGCAGGAGCAAAGGGCTTCCTGAGTGGTGGGACAGGAGGAAGGAGAGGTCTGGACTGCTGAGAATACTGATGTGTGGACATGGCCGGTCTGTAAGATGACTGCTGACCCATCTGAGGGGAGAACCCTGTGTGGGGTGTCGTCTTGCTTTGTGTAGTCTCCCCACCACGAGGGGGTGGATATTGGTTCTGTCTGGGATTAAGACTGGAGCTGGAATCCTGCTGTCTGTCTGGGTTTTTGGGCTGTCCCATCACAGAGCTGAAATGATTATAAACCACCATTTTCATGTATGTAAAATTAAAATCTCACACACACCAATCATGTGTTACACTGTCTTTTCAAACTTTCCAGATGACGACATTTAAGAACTTTGTGGGTTTGACTTTGCCCTGTCTTATTATTCACCAGTTCTCGTTGTTGATGAAAATAAGTGTCAGACAGTCACATACCTTCTGCCTCCAGGTTTGTATGGATGTGGCAGGGGTGTGTAGGTTTTCATTACAGGGGCAGGTCCAGGAGCAGGTCTGTTGCTGCCACACTGCTGGGGTGGAGCAGACTGTGAGACGCTCTGTCTGTTCCAATGGAGGCTTTGAGGAGCACTTGGAGAAGGACCTGAGCCCTGGTAACATCCATAGGCTCCTGAAGAAAGGCAAATTCTCAGAATTAAAACTCTTAACAAATGGCAGCTTCTTCCATCTGAAGCTGTGAATGGTTATCTTACTTCACAGGCGAGGATTTACCAAACTATCCAATGTTTAATTAATGATGCAACTGGAGGCTGTGGTTTTGAACACCAAGAATGTGATTTTTAAATGTTTAAAAACATCCCAAACACACCGTGGTATCTCTAAGATCAAGTCCTACATGAAGGGCGTTTATGTTTTTCTGTGGCTGTACTGCCACCTAGTGACAGAAATATGGCTGAGGCTTAAAAGCTAAAAACTTCACCTGATGTGCTGTGAGATGCAGCTGTGCTGGTGTTTGCCATGCATTCACTGTGGGAAAAGAATTCATTCTCAGAGGGAGCAGATGTCAGAGGAATTCTGTTTCTTTTCTTCTGGTTAAAGAGCGGCACAGGGAGGCAGCCTGATGGGTAAGACACACTGTGTAAGACATTATGCTGGACTATAAAATACTCTTTGACAACACTATATATTTACCATCATACTATCTACTTTTTCTTGACATGGTACCACACCAAAAAACAAAAACAGGAATTTTAGGCTGTGTATTTAAAGATTAAATTCTACATTTATTTTTAAACTTTGTGTATTAAATAACATCTAGAACAAGCATAAGCACATTTTATTTTTGCCTCTATACTTCAAGCCACTAATCACACAAACTGGCAGGATTCATAACAACTCATTAGCATTAGGAAATTAATACACTCTGACTATGATATAAATGTATTTTATTAACTAACCTGCTGTTGTCCTGGGTGCCTGGTTCTCCTGCCTCCTCATTGTGGCTAAGGTATAACAACTAGGAAAACACATTTTAACAGGTTAGTGTTGCTTCTGAAAAAGTGAAAAGTTGAAGGTTAATTTAGTTTAAAATACTTAACAAGTCAAACCAGTTTATATTGCTTTCTTGTTAAGTTAAGAAGTTTATTGTAGCTAAGTTAAAGATTAGTTAGCTAACTAGCTAAGTAGCCTCACACCTATATAAACTACAGGTATCAGGTATAAATTACAACTCTTACATTTACTGTCACAAGTTATTTCCAGTCAACATCGTACATTAATTACCTAGTATGTGTTTTCTTGGAGAAAGTTGGCTAAAGTACAGAGCTGAAGTTATAACGAATTAAAAACTGTTACCTGTACCGGATCCTTGAAAAGCTGCACGCGGCAAAAGTACGGTGGTGCATTCAGGCTCCTACAGTAAGCTCGGAGATTGTAACGACGTCTCAGAGATTCCAAAAATAATATAGACCATATATATACTATATATACTACCGTTCGGGGTCACCCTACAAAAAACTATTTTACCAATTTTACCAAAAACAAGTATCACAAAACATATGTAAAATACACCTGAACACAAACAGTAACCACGTCACCAAGTTATACTGAGTAAATGTTCTCTGAACCAGCAAAACGTCCCCCAACCATATCTCTGCCTCTCCTGTGTCTGACAGTGGGAGAGACACAAGTGTTTCCCGTCAAGTCTGAAACAATGTAAACAAACAATTGTAGAACAAGCTGGGTAGATCCCTCAGTCTGTACATGGTCATTGTTGTCATTGGAAAACCATAGGGTGACTCCAAACTTTTGATTATTGAATATATACATACAATAATCTGACATGACTTTTTTCTAATGTAATTCCAAACAGGTGTTATTTTAATATTTCACCAGTATGAAAAATAAAAGACATTATGACTATACTCATGTTAAAAAAAATTACACACTTACAGGATCAATGACTGGGCATTTATGTAAACCCTATTAATTAAACCTCACTGTATTTTTGTCGCTCTTTAGATTGGTTTGAGTGTAAAACCAGTAACTATTTCTGCTGAGGGTAAATTACACACACACAGTCAACTTGAACCGTCACACATGGTTTTACAATATATTGTATGGTTATTGTAGTGAGTATAATGAAAATATGATGATACCAGGTAGAAAAACTGTTCTTGAGATTAAATTAAATTAGATTAGATTAGATCTTTACTTGCCATTTGTATAAGTACCTTGGAATTTGTATGGCTTTTGAAAGAATAGAATATGAAAGAAAGAAAGCACACAAACAAAAAAAAATGGACATAATATATAAAAGATAAAAATACACATTTTCTGGAATATGTTGCCGTATTTTACATCATAAAACAAGAAAATAAATAAAATGTATGAATATGTATTGCGTTCTGAGAAAATTAATATATATTAATACATCTGTTCTGGGGCAGGTATTTACACCATAATATTGCACAGTCTGTTGTTGTTAAAGTTATTGAACTGTGTTTTTTTTGTTGTTGTTGTTGTTTGTTTTTTCAAGAATAGAAGATAATAGCTGCAATGTTACTGTCCACATATGGTTAGTGGAGAAATATAAATAAACATCAGAGTGTAAAGCATGACAAGACTGGATTGTATTATACACTTCTAAGGCTGACGACAGCCTGATCAGCTGGAAAGAAAGAACTTGTATGTTTGTTTAGCTTATCCTCTTAAAGTGAAGATGGGAAAATGAGATAGAGATCACACAGCCCGCTCTATTACACTTCATAGTCCTAATTCCAGATACAAAACTCAAAAGTCCCTCTCACCTATTCCTCATAGAACCTTTCTAGTCTAACAAGAAATATACTATTTTCATCGGCTCCTAAATTCATATTAAAAACCTGGAATGTACTCATTTTGCAAAGGAGATACTCACATCATGAGTGTCATCTCATTCGGTACATGCAGTTATGCCATGCTCATATCTGAAGCTCAACTGAATCTGAGTGATGATTCAGGGGATAAATGAAAGCAAATAGAGATGGAAGCATCTTGGGCTGAGTCTCTCTCTCTCTCCCTCTCTCTCTCTCTGTGTGTGTGTATATATATATATATATATATATATATATACAC
>OOFC01013798.1:9674-49216 GCA_900323345.1 Pseudochromis fuscus | reverse complement strand
ACATATATATAACAAGGGCAAAGGTTACAGCATACCAGCTCTGGCCCTTGTTTTGTACAGAGCCCGAGGCTGATCACAGCCTCACATGGACTGTGAGACATTCTTTCTGAGAGTTCGCAGCCACTCATTGATCTTGGCTTCAGTGTCTTGAATTTTGCGGGTTTGTGAATCCATGGCAACAGCAGCATGAATGGTCTATTCAAGATGGTTTCTACTACAACATTAGCTTTGGAGGAACTAGTACAGGGGAAAAAAAAACTGTCACTGCTGAAATCTCTTGCACCTCTGAATTTATGACTGAAAGTAGCACTATGTATTTTTAGTAATGCATTATTTTTAGCAGTTTTTGTTTCCTCAGTGTTTGCTAAGATGAGATCACGCTTTCAGAAAGAAACTGTCCATGAACAGCCTGCCACATGTTTTAATGAATAAAGGTATGATTCGGGGGTGGTATTATACCTCAAAAGAAGGTATTGAGGTCAAATGTGGGCGTCAAAAGTCTACATCTGACCCCATGTGCTGTAAATTGACTTACATCTTTTGTAAATTAAACCCATTCATCAACTTCCCTGTTGGCTGCATATGCCAACACATAATCTGGCGGGCCTTTAGCTTAATAACATCAAAAACCACTGACATTTATGGTAGTAAACATAATACAAAACCAAGTTGTAGTCCTGTTGGCAACCTGCACCCAATTTTAT
Source organism: Pseudochromis fuscus (assembly GCA_900323345.1). Classification (NCBI taxonomy): domain Eukaryota; kingdom Metazoa; phylum Chordata; class Actinopteri; family Pseudochromidae; genus Pseudochromis; species Pseudochromis fuscus. The sequence continues at coordinate 48,512 of OOFC01013798.1, read as the reverse complement.
AAAAGTGACCTCTGTATGATGAAAATGGGACATCATCTACATAAGATAAGATAAGATAAGATAAGATAAGATAAGATAAGATAGATGTTTCAGCTGTCATTGTTTACAGCAACACAATTTCATTTGGTAACTCTCAATAGCACTAAACAAATAAATAAACAACAATAAGCAAGTAAAAGGTAAAAACTGGTCCAGAACTCAAACAACTAACAACAATAAAAAATATATACAGTATAATGATGACAGATACTGGGTATATATTAATAAGGTATGCCAAATTAAGTACACTGTGCAATCAGCTTTAATAATTGCCAAAGAATTTATTAGCTCCAATGAATAAAACGCTAGCTTTAAGCATGACAGATTATAATACTGATCTAATTATAATGTTTGTAATGTTTACGTTTGCCCTCTCATTTTACTGTCATATTAGTCTCCAACTCTGCATCAATCGGGGGTGTGTGCCACATGTCCTGTGCCACATGCTTGTTCTTTCTCTCACCTTCCAGAAGTTTCAGACACAAGAGTATATATTGCTGCTCACAGTAAAAACGTATTCCGATTACTTATTTCCTGCATCCCGATCTGGCAACCCGCGTGCTGTTCAGGGGGAGGCGCCAGTCCGCAGTAGTTTCTGGAAGGAACCTCATGCTTGCACCATGGAGAAAGTGAGTGTCCTGCACCTCTGCTCTTGATATATGTGTGAGAACCAACATATTTAGGAAGCATCACCGTGTTTCTCTGAGTTACTTTAATGTCCAATGTCCCTTCCTCAGTATCTGAGGTCGGTGCAGTTACTCAGCTCCTCACACTGTTTGCTAACAGCTAGCTAGCTTTAGTTAGCTTAGCGTCACCCCGGTAGTGAGGTGCTGTTAGCCGAGGTTAACTGAATGGGTTTGGTTATATTAACCTACATTAACTATGTTATCAACCCTGGAGTGTAAAGGAGGTAAAGTTTTAATTGTAAACTGGCGGAGTGAAGCTAACCGTTCATGTCTGCGACTAACGTATGATCGTACACCACAAGGTTAGCTAGTTGTTAAGCTAACGTGTGGACTTCAGTGTGTCCCCGCTGCTTCATTACTGAGATTGTCACAGTTAAATCTGCCTGCCACAGTGTACACTGTACGTGCCTCGGTGTAGCAGAGTGGTTCTCTGATCGGTTGTAAACCACCGGCGAGATACTTGCTCGATAACTCTGGAGTTAGCAAACCTCCGTCCACTGGCTAACATTAGCCCACAGTGTGAACGCTGTCATGAATTTGGGGACGGGGAGTGAAAACATCGATTACACTAATTTCCAGATATGAGGTGTAAGATGAGCGACAGTACAACCCGCTGCAGTCAGACTGGAGCACATGCTGCAGGAGTATTTTTGGACGGTGGAGGATCTTTCTAGATGCACGCGGAGCTGCTGTCGTGGGTACAGCCGCAGTTTGCCGTGAACTGCCGCCTCCTTTCCAGTGATCCACGGTGGACAAGTGGAAGTCATTTCTGTACAGTTTTCTATTTTGATGCAATAGCTTTACGTTGCTAAAATACTCAACCGGTTAGTCATTGTAACCTGTATGGCAGCATCAGTGAACATCACCACTACTGAGTGCTGTGCACCGTGGAAGTCAAAAGAGGGCACTGCGTGGTTATCATTGTAGAAGTTTCTACCTGGATATTTGTTAAACCACTCAAAGAGAGAACTTTCATTTCCATACTGTTACTATGATGGCATAATAAGTACATTAAAACCTCATGCGCACCCAGACTGTCTTCATAGATAGTCTGACACCTTTCATCATAGGCAGCTGATCTGCTGTTTGGTTAGATTAAGGAGAAAAACAACTTTATAACTACATAAACTAATACATACTGATCACCAACTGATCACCAACTAATCACTAATAGAATAGATGCACAGGACAACATACACTGAAGGGACAGGAGTAATAAATAAATGTATATATGAAATATATACAGTATAAAATAAAAATAGTATAGACATAATTTTAAATTCTGCGGTGAAAGGTAATGCCCTTCCCTTTGACAACTTCTCTGAATCAACCCTTGTGTGCTTGTCAGAGTGTATCCGCACTATGTTTTTAAATAGCACCCTGATTTTCTAAGTAGGTGCCTCCTAATATCAGTGATTAGCATTTTATCAGTTGCAGCTGGTGAGTTGATTGGGTAAAATTTTATGAAATGTGCAATAATTGTACCCAAAACACGAAGTAAATGCATGTTCTTACACTACATGTTGGATTTTGGATTACATTTATTTTTAATGTGTTTTTTTTTTTTTTTTATTGTAAAGCACTTTGTGGTGATGGGCTGTTTACGACCTCAGATATTTTGATATTTTAATTTGGATTTGTTTGGACACTGTGAAAGTGAAGCCAGGCTAGTCACTACTTGTCCTTTACTCAGGATAATCGTTAATGTTCTCTGTGTTATCACATAGTTGTGAGGTGAAGCCAGCAGGGATGGAGAGCCTCTTTTCTTTTAGAACAGTGGGGTGCTTCTTTGTGCTAAGTCTGTAATTGATTGTGTAACACACTGTGTAGACACAGCGTGATAAGTTGTCAAATTGCAACAGTCAAACAACCACAGGTGTAGTATATACCTGCATCCCTTTTTATCGTCTCCCGCCCTCACGTAGCATCATCAATATTCTTTGCCTTTTATTTTTCTGCTGACCTTGGTACAGTTGCTTTCAGTCAATAATACTGTAATGTAGCTAATCACAGTTGGTATTTATTACCTGTAGCTGACATTTTGAAACTCGGGGTTACCTGAGGTGGATTCGCATCCTCTGGAAGGCTTGGCACATTTCCAGGCTAAAGGAGTAACAAAATAGAGATGTGTTTTCTCTCTACCACACTTCTCCACCTGTCTGACATGAACAGCTGAATACTTGTCAATTTTTTTCCAGTTCTGCCACTGGCAGCTGTGAAGGATGTATTCTCCACAGGCAGATCTATATTGGGGATGTGTGTGTTTGTGGGTTTGTGTAAGAGTGCATTTAGAGCTGCAGAGGTGTAGTGTTGTAAATGTGTCTGTTTATGCTTCATAGGTTTCAGCATTGAAAGACCAGGGCAACAAGGCTCTGAGTGCAGGAAATATCGACGAGGCTGTGCGCTGCTACACCGAAGCCTTGGCTCTCGACCCATCAAATCATGTCCTGTTCAGTAACCGCTCAGCCGCCTACGCCAAGAAAGGCAACTATGAGAATGCTCTCCAAGACGCCTGTCAGACCATCAAGATAAAGCCTGACTGGGGCAAGGTGAGGCCTTAATTGTGCTGTTATTCTGTTGACAAGATGTGGAAGTTAAGAACGCAATCTGAACTCTTCAAACTTTTCCCCGCCAGGGCTACTCCCGCAAAGCTGCAGCGCAGGAGTTTCTGGGCCGGTTGGAAGATGCTAGAACAACTTACCATGAGGGTCTCCGACAAGAGCCAAATAATCAGCAGCTCAAGGAGGGTTTACAGAACATCGAGGCCCGGCTCGCAGGTAGAAACATAAGCGACTAATGTCTTTCTACAGAGAAAGTAGCATTTTGATGTGAAGATTGTGTGAGTCACTTTTAGTGCCTGCGTGGGTAGAGGATTTGGAGATGACTGCTGACAGAATCACTAAAGTAAAATTGGATGTGTGTGCAGAGGTTTTCAAAAGGAGAGTAGGCAGCCCACTTGGATTTTGAGTGTTGTGATTCATTCAGACAATGGACAAGTAGTAGAGGCTACAGAGGAGAGAAAGCTGGTATATTTAATCCTAGACCAGTGGAGGGCGTGTGTGTCCTGAAAGCACCTTTTTTACCTCTCATGAACATGAACTTTTCTTCACCACCAGAGAAAACAATGATGAACCCCTTCGCCATGCCTAACCTGTATCAGAAGCTGGAGGGTGATTCTCGGACTCGTGAGCTGTTGTCAGATCCCAGCTACAGAGAACTGCTGGAGCAGCTCAGGAACAAACCATCTGAGCTCGGCACGTATGTACATTTAAAAACAATCTGACAGCTTTAACTCATTCACTGGTATAAGACTAAAGACTAAGATACAAAACAGAGGGATGAGGCTGGAGGTAGTCGGTGCAAAAGTAAAGTAAAAAATGTACAGTGTCAGTACAAAATGATGTATTATGTGAAGATTCAGCATCAGTATCCTTGTGTTTGTCTGGAAATAGCTTTAGGCCACTTCTGGAGATGGAATAAATCTGAATGAAAAATCTTAAGTTCATTAGTGAAGTGTGTAGTATCCTTGAATACTGCAGTATCTGATATGAACTTGTTTGCCTGACTGGCGTGTAGGAAGCTGCAGGATCCCAGAGTGATGACGACACTCTCTGTGCTGTTGGGACTAAACCTCTCTGAGATGGAGGAGGAAGAGGAGCCAACTCCTCCTCCTCCACCTAAACCCAAAGAGACTCAGCCGCCTCCTCCCAAAGAGGAAGACCTCCCTGAAAACAAGAGAAAGGTAAATCATTGAGTTCTAATTTCCACTTCGAATGTTGTGATGAATCTTTCCCTGGAGTGTTTTAATCCTCTGCTGCCAATTTCTTTCACAGGCCTTGAAGGAAAAAGAACTTGGAAATGCTGCATATAAGAATAAGGACTTTGCAACGGCACTGAAACATTATGAAGAAGCAATTAAACACGACCCCACCAACATGACTTATATATCTAACCAAGCAGGTACGTATGTTTCCCACAGTAGGAAGCTGTTTCCTGCCTCACATGTTTGACATGGCTGCCACACAAAATGTAAAGAAGATGATTTTGCATTTATAGAGTTCATCCAAGTGATTGTTGTGTTGGAATCGATTGTTTAACAGTTGTTGTAGACCTTCAAGAGTTTTCATATATATGTAGCTTTCCAGCACAAATGAAAAAATCGACTTCAGAAAATAACTTAAATATCGGCATGACGTGGTATCCTGTAAATGTTAAATACGTGTTCTTTTTTTGTTATCGTTTCAGCTGTGTACTTTGAGAAGGGAGATTTTGAGAAGTGCAGAGAGCTGTGCGAGAAGGCCATCGATGTTGGCAGAGAGAACCGGGAAGACTACAGACAAATTGCAAAGTGAGTTGTTGAAGATGCTGCTCAGTTTCTCATCTCCAGTAGGTCAGAAGTAATCTTTCTTTGGGGATGATGCTGAGGTCTTACAGGACTTAAAACAAATGTTAAGGCCGTAGAATGTATTTACTCCAATCTGGATGGGAAACCATGTGTGATAAGGATTTTGTGTTGCTGCTCACTCATCTGTTAAGACATTGGGTGAATTACACTACCTTGACAGTTACTAGACTGACCATCAGGAGCAGTTTGGGGTTGACGGACTGAGTTTCTGATGCTGCTCAAAGTGATGGTGATTATTAGTTCAAAAGGTTTGGGGCTTGGTTTTGTTAAAGTTACAAAAATTGAACGACACAATTTCTTCAACTCACCATGAGAAAATTGTGCTGTTTCCAAAACATTTTAACGCTTCTGAAGAAAAATACTCTTACACCACCAGCTGTGGTAAACAAGAACCACCAAGTGGCAGTGTGACCCTACTGAGAATTACCTGTCTATTTTCTAAATGCACAAATGTGGTTGTCTCTCTTTTACAATTTGTTTTGTAAATATGATCAAATCTCAAAAGTGAAGAGTTTTCTCAGTCAGAGTTTGTCTTTAGTTGGAAAAAAAAAAAGGCAACCACGTGTGATGCCTGCAAGTCTGTTGCTGTGGGTCTCGGTATTTTAATGATGTCACTGTGAGCAAAGCTCCCCCTAAAAAAGATCAATAATAATTAATTTGATAATCTTACGACATCCATGATCCGGAGCGACTGTCACAACAGTAATTTGCCTGCTAGAATTAATTCAGTTTTTTTTACATCAATGTCAGATCTGTACTCTTTAATGTAGTAACATGTTTATTATAGTCTCTGTTCCTCTGTTTACAGGGCGCTGGCTCGAATTGGAAACTCATACTTCAAGCAGGAAAAATACAAAGAAGCAGTTCAGTATTTCAACAAGAGCCTGACAGAGCACCGCACTCCTGACGTCTTAAAGAAGTGTCAACAGGTGTTGTGGCTTAATGAGATGAATGAATCAGATGACTTTACAATTGGTTAACACTTGTTCGGCTACATAATAGTGACGCTTCATTATTAAACTGATTGCTACAGAAATCAGTTTTACACATCATGGTACTGTTGGTTGGTTCTGCAGGCAGAGAAGATATTAAAGGAACAGGAGAAGCTGGCCTACATCAACCCTGATTTAGCCCTGGAAGAGAAGAACAAGGGCAACGACGCCTTCCAGAAAGGTGTGTGTAATAAATTAAGTTCTTCATGGCTGATTGGTCATTTGATTCTGTTTTTTTTTTGTGTTTTGTTTTTTTTTTAACACAAAGATGAACTCCTCTTTTCCCTTCCCACAGGAGACTACCCCTTAGCCATGAAACATTACTCTGAGGCTATCAAGAGAAACCCCAATGATGCCAAACTCTTCAGTAACAGAGCTGCCTGCTACACCAAACTGTTGGAGTTTCAGCTTGCCCTGAAGGTACAAGAGTCTGTTAATGCGATTCTAACATCATTACAGTGTGATTCTGGATTTTATTGTCCATTTATTAAAAAACAAAACAAAACAAATCCCTGATGATCATCTTTGTTTGTCAGGATTGTGAAGAGTGCATCAAGCTCGAGCCCACCTTCAGTGAGTAGAACCAACAGTTATTTTATTTTGCCTGAAGAACTGTGAGTGAGTGCATACTCATCAGACCTTACAACTAATTGACCACATCTGTCCACAGTTAAAGGCTACACACGTAAAGGAGCTGCATTGGAGGCTATGAAAGATTATTCCAAAGCTATGGATGCTTACCAGAAGGCTCTAGAGCTGGACTCTTCCTCAAAGGTATTAAACGGGGAACTACATGATTTAGAAATAAGTGTATATACATTTTAATTATCTAAACAGATTTAAAATGTATATACATCTATTAAAGTACAAAAATGCATTTACTTTGTACTACATTTTTTTTCTGTTGACTTAAATTTGCTTTAAATTTTCCTTTTTACGAAAACTTTTGAGACACTTTCTGGTCTTTAAACTGACTTCTGCTGGAAATGTCAACACTGACAGTATCATCTAACCATTGTATTGTTACACAGCAGCCATGCATTAGTAGTACTGATAGAGGTCATATGGCAACTAAAGTACAATCTGAGTAAACAGCAAAAGCTATAATTCAAACCTAGAAGTTTTGACATTTTAAAATACTGTGGTGGTGGTGTATGAAGTCATGTTTGTAATTACATCATCCCCTTCAGGAAGCCACAGAAGGCATGCAGCGCTGTATGGTCAGTCAGGCCATGAGGAACGACAGCCCGGAGGAAGTCAAGAAAAGGGCCATGGCTGATCCCGAGGTGCAGCAGATAATGAGCGACCCGGCCATGCGCATGATCCTCGAGCAAATGCAGAAGGACCCCCAGGCACTTAGCGAGTAAGTCTGCCAACATTTGTGTAAGTGCGTCTGCCTGGACTCAAGCAGTAAGATCTTACGTTGTTTTCTTGTTTGATCCTCAGCCACTTAAAGAATCCAGTAATTGCTCAGAAGATACAGAAACTCATTGATGTGGGACTGATAGCCATTCGCTGATGAGAGACCGGGGCCATACGTGTGAAGAAACTCCAAGACAACAGCTGAACGACATACAGATCCCTCCAAAATGATACATCCTCTTTTCTTCTTGCTTTCAAATTCAGAATTATATTGTTCCTCGTCTCGCTGAGACTTTGTGTGTATGTTGCGTTTTTTAAAAATCAGTTTCACAATTTTTACATTGTATTGAGGAAAGCATCTGGTATGAAATCTTCAAGACTCTAGATAAATGTGTAAAGATGCTTAAAACATCTTAAAATAAACATCACAATGCAGTGCACCAATATGCTCAGTGTTTAAAGGGGAAATCCACCCAAAAGCTGTTCTCATATTCTCTCTGGTTCACACTTCAAACACATGAAACAAAAGAGAAGACACTAAATCAATTGTAATACAAATCACAAATTGAGGATGTCAACATTTGTCATTGTTCCTGAACTGTGTGTCTTTAAGGTTTGACTAAACATGGTGCTTTAAAATTGAGGTGTCAAATTTTGTTTTCCTCAGTGCTTCCTGGTTGGGTCCTTTTCTACACCTCAGGTGCAAAGCTTCAAATCTATCCTATCTACCTACCACTCAGAAACAGGCTGTGAATCTCATGAGGATCTTGGGGGTTATTTTTGTTAGTATTTGGATCAGTGTCAGCTCTGTAGGGGGTGTCGCAGTTTATTGGACTTAACCGACAGAGGTGCATCAATAATTATCGTATGAGATTTTTAGCTTTCTCCTGCTTAAAGCTACAGAGCTGCTGTATTAAAACTTGCCTGGCTTGAGTTTTTCAAAGTATTGGGAATAATGTGATAGTTGAAGGGTGGATTTGCCTTTCTAAGCTATCAACTATTGGTTATTTTCTCACTTCATGATGCAACTTTAATGTTTGTCTTAGAGTACTGAAGCCCCAGTGCTGTCACCACTTCCTGATGTGTATTTTACCCAGCAAAGGAATTATTGAGGTGAATTATGGTAGCTGAGTTCTAACTGTAACGGGCTATAATTTGTCAGCTTCATTCATGCTGGTGGCATTAATGCTCTCACAGTGACAGACTGCTAAAGCAGAAAGAAAATATATACCTGTTAACATTGCTTTGGACCATTTTTGCCACACGTGGCTTCGAATACCTCAAAGTCACCACATCATCATAGTATCTTTGTGCTATGGTTTCCAAGAGGGACTCAAATATGTTAGAAGTGAACTGTATTGCCTTTTGTTTCCACATAACCATGGTAGAATTATCTATCTACTACTACTACCTGTGATGCACAGCACAACATCAATGGGGCATTTTTACCACCGCAATCCCACTGTAACCATAACCTACACACAGCAGATGTGGAACTCTCACATGATGTAAAAGCAACTTTTCCCAGAAGTGTAATGTACTAATGGAAATCAGTTGTACTGTGAAATATACAGTATCTGAATGTATATTAAAAGTCAGTGGTTGCATCTTATTGTCCTGGAAGATCAACAATGTTGACACTGACTCTGCAGTAGTAGACTATAATTTTTTTAACAGATTTTAACAGCTCGTGATACACACGCTTCATTAAAAGTTTAATGGAGAGATTCTCCACTCGTGTTAATAGTTACGCTTTGGAAGATTATACACACTTTACTAAGCATAAAAACAGTTCTGTGGATAGGCATTTGTAGTATTTATAGGTATCCCTCTTCAAAGTGTAGGCATGTCTAAAGTTTAATGTACACCTCTCAAACGAAAATAAAAGGTTTTGTTAGAATGAGACAGACTGTAGTACGTGTACATACACACCATAGTTTGCATGTGAACTGTAATTACAAAGCTAAACACAGAGGAGTCTAAAGGCCATAAAACTGGTGCACGGTGTTTGGGTGTGTATGTTGGGGGAGGAAATACACACCTACTACTTTATTCTTACTCATAAATATGGAAACAAAGTGAAGTACCACCATTGAAACTGTATTCAATCAAAGCAGGTCCTTTGAGGACTCGCGCAGTATCGCTCCGCCCACGCGGAGTGATCACGTGACTGACCGTCGCCCAGGTTGTGTCGAAAGCATCCTGGTGTTAGCATACCAAAAATACAAAGTTAGATCCAAATACTGTCAGTATGGACGTATCATTCATTTTGCTGTAGTGGGGACAAAGAAGAAGACAAGGAGCTACTCAGACAAGCCTGCTCCGACATGGTGTGGTGACTGGTTACCAGAGCTAACTAAACACCAGCGGTTAGCTAGCGTTCAAACTTTAGCTAGCTGCTAACGCTACTCTGTCAATATACTACTACTATACCAGCTAGCTAGGTAACATGTAGTGTTATCATAGCCAGCGGTGAAGCTGTATACACACTGACTAATGACGCGGTCGTGTGTGTAGAAGTAGGCTAAACGTTATTACCAATTAACGTCAGCTAACTTATGAATAATGACTAGTGTTGGACAGGTCGTGCTAACGTTAGCCAGTTAAACTAACCCAGTCAGAACAATCGAAACAAGGACTAATCATTTTAATTAAAGGAAACAATAGTTTCAAAGGAGCTAAGTAGCCACACGTCTTCTTTGATTGATTTTGTCCAATCACATGAGATAAATAATGCGAAACACCAGGATGTCAAAGGAATGGGGATTAACGTCAGGACAGCAGCATTGTCTCCAAAACACAGCTGTGAGGTCATTTCGATAATCCCTGGCTTCTTCACCATGCAGCTACAATAGATTAGTTAAAACTGATCAGTGTGTGGCGACACATCTTGTAAACAGTCAGACATTTGGCAGTTCATCGTAAACAGCGTGTGTAGGCTGTAGTCTACTTCTCTTTAAGTTATGTCTGGGGACGCATCTGATAGTAGTGAGGACTCCGATGGGAAAACAAATGAAAAGGCCTGTACTGTCAAGCTGCAGATCACCAATGGTAAGTCAGACACACAGTTTGTAACTGTGTGTTTGTACAAAATATTTTAAATCCTCTTGTGAATGATGCAGTGCGATACAATAAAACCTGTCTCTATAGTTTTTACAGAGCCACTCTTGTGTGCATAATACAGGTGTTTGTAATTATAAGCTCAAAATTGGTTTTATTTAGTGGCATCTCAAATGAATTAACTAATTAAAACGGAAATTAAAAGATCATATTTTTCAAGGTTACTATGTATTGCTGCTGATGTGCTGTAACTAAATTAAGGTGCATATTCCTTCTTGCTGTGTGAAGAATTCACAGTATAATTGTTTTCCAGCTGTGTTTATTCATAACTCTTTTGGATCACTTTGTGTTATTGTTGACTCATAACTTATTTACAGATACCATCCTAAGATTTAATTTTAGCCTAACACTACAAAGAAAGTCCACACAGATAACAACATGTAAAGCAGGAACATTTCAGCTTCATAATGAGTTGTGCCATTGCTTGTTTGTCAAAGCAGGTACAATACATACTGTGACTAACTTTTAATACAGTAGCTGCCAAACAGTGAATCTTCAAAACACTTACAGAGATAATTAAAGACATCTTTGTAAAATTTGTACATCTTTAGTTTTAAAGGTGCTTGTAAAAAGGCCCTTGAAGTATTATTACTTTTGGCAGATGTTTTCTGGGTAGAAAGCATCAACTAAAAGTCAGACACAACAGAAAAAGTTAATTAAAAATGTGTTTCCTTATCATTTTTAAACAACACTGTGTTTGTGAATGAAAATTAAGTTTTGCATCTCTTGTGTTTTCTCTTTGTGCCACTAGCTAACCTCACAGGTCACACTGAAAGGGTCGGCATGGAAAACTTTGAGCTGCTCAAAGTCTTGGGCACTGGAGGTAAGCATCTAGATACATGTCTAATTATCGTTAAACCCAAAGGAAAAGCTTGAATAAGGTGTCAGTATGAGGCAAACTAGAATCAGTTGAGGTGTATTGTCTTGCCTTGAATAAATATCTTGGGAGCAAAGTGTTTATAATTGATATTCACGGCCTGTAAACAAAAGGACCCCTGTGGATACAGTGGTAAGATGCTTCTTGTCATTCACATCGTGACTTGGGAGCTGCATTAAATCAGGACAACATGTGAAGTATCTGAATGTTTAGTAGACAGACCATATGCTGTAGATATCTCTGTTATTAGATCTCATCCACAGTGAATACCTATGGGAGATCCTAGAGGCTGTTTCCACCGACAGCACAACACATGATTAAATTTAGAGTGCATGACTGCATATGTTTAACTTAGTACCAGAAATTTGAATAATTTTTGCACCTGTTCACCCTGTACTCATGTTTTGAAGTGGCCCCACACCTAATTAAGGTATTATCTGAAGGTGTTTGCTGTACAAGTTTCCAACTAACAACCATTTGAATGACCTAAGAAAAAATGTGTTTGTCTTTGTCTAGCTTATGGGAAAGTGTTTCTCGTCAGGAAGAACAGCGGCCATGATTCGGGCCAGCTATATGCTATGAAGGTAAGATGAGTCTACATCTACACACGTAAAGTAAATGAGTCTTAATATTCACATGATGTGACCATAAGGTCTGATTTACTGAGCAATGCGTTATAATGAAGACATTATTATATAAGCAATTTTTTCTGATTTAGCTTTTAATCAAAATGTGAAAAATGGATCAATAATCCTTATCCACGTAGAGTTGAATGTAGGACAACTGGACCTGGTTGTAACAACTATTCAAGTCCACCTTCCCTAGATTCAATCCATGAGTTCATAACCATGGACATGGAAAACTGAGAATCTTGTACAGATTGTCACTCTAAATGATGTGACTGAGCCACCACTCACTGAGAGTATTAATTTATTATCTGATGTTTGAAAGGAACTCTAACTAGGACATCTTGATCTTAAGATAATGATGGAGAATTCAAGTTGCATTTTTTCTGATCGCTGTCCTAGGTGCTAAAGAAAGCAGCCATCGTTCAGAAGGCAAAGACGACCGAGCACACTCGCACTGAGAGGCAGGTGCTGGAGCACATCCGCCAGTCTCCTTTCCTCGTCACGCTTCACTATGCCTTTCAGACTCAGAGCAAACTACATCTCATCCTGGGTGAGTGGTGGGACTAAAGTATGAGGAACTCTTGTCTCTTCTGTCCCAAAACACTGAATAGATGTTTTCTTTATGCTCCTGTCTTATGCTATTTGTCTTTCTGCTGACATTTCAGTGCATATGTTTTTGTGCCATTTTTATATTCTGTCTACTCAAGCTCCCTGTGTATTTGTCTGTGTGTGTGTGTGTGTGACTACAGACTATGTGAGCGGCGGGGAAATGTTCACTCATTTGTACCAGCGGGATCACTTTCCTGAGGAGGCGGTGCGGATTTATATCGGAGAAATAATTCTGGCTCTGGAACATCTGCACAAGGTGAGTGTCACTTTTTCCAGCTGTAAAAATTAAAATCAAATTTATCAGTGGTTTGAGCAGACAGGCACATTACACTGATACATTACGTTACTAAACTACACAAAATAAACAGACATAAAGTAACATTTTGATCCTGTTCACACTTGGTTTTAAGATGTGTCTCAGGTGATTGGATCACAGGTGGACTGTGCTAAATACAAATGTAAAAGACCACCAAGATACACTTAGATTGGATCGCTCAAACCACATGTGGCAGCATTCTGGGACGCATTTGACCATATATCTTTTGTTGTGTAAATGCTAATGTGTCCTGATGTGTCCCCAACAAGAAAATTTGACACAAAGAGAAAATACGTCATCTTTTCTTGTGTTTAGTCTCCAGATTTCCTGTCACACAAAACAGGTGGAATATGAAGTACTTGTATAATAGTTCTTCAATCATTAATTGTAGTAACTGTTTACAAAACCTACCACATCTCATGCATGTGATATAAAAACTGTGTGTGGCCCCGAAGTTGTCGTAGTGACATCCGAACACAAGTGGTCAGCATGACAGTTTGGAGATGCGTGTGTAGTCCAGCTGTAAACAAAGCTGCATCTTGGCTGTCCACCTGTGATCCGATCACCCGGGACACATTTTAAAACCAAGTGTGAACAGGGTGTATCATCGTGTTTGAGTTATTTCAGAGCACCTGACAAATCTAAGCCTTGTATGTGGAGTCTTTTAGCTTTGGTTTGGTCACCACCGACTCTTCATTAGCCTTTCATCTGCTCAGTGTTTGACTTTATTCACCAGATTGTTGTTGACTTTGTCGTTAAATGGTGCACAGGAAGTTACTTCTTACTTGATGGTGTGAAATAGTACTGGTTCACAGAAGTGGTTACCTAATAACATTTCACAATTACTGCAGCTGTAAAACTTTATTCTAAACACAAGTAAGCAGCACATGTAAGGGGCCTCTAGTGATCCTCATGTCTTCCTTCAGCATGTGATGCTGTATTGAAGGAGTGTAAGTTGTGTGCATTTTCAAGGATGTTTAAAAAAAAAAAAATTGCTCCCCCCCAAGCAAAGGGGGAGGAATAATGTAGTAATGTATGTTTACTTCTGTGTGTACTGAGTGCTACACGTGTTCACCAATTTCTACCCTTAACGTCAATGTAACAAGTAAGTCTACACTGTGTCTTTGTACAGCTTGGGATTGTGTACCGAGACATCAAATTGGAAAACATTCTCCTTGACAGTGAAGGCCATGTGGTATTGACAGATTTCGGGCTCAGCAAAGAGTTTCTGGAAGAAGAGGTATGTAAACACAAAAGTGTAATCTAAACATGAGAATGTGTGTACTTGTGGGTAGTAAAGATATATGAACTTGTACTTCATGTTCCATTTCTCTGTATTACAGAAAGAGAGGACCTACTCCTTCTGTGGCACCATTGAATACATGGCTCCTGAAATCATCAGGGGGAAGGCTGGCCATGGAAAGGTCAGTAGGGCCATAGGGTAGCCAGTGTTTGGTGTCCAGATAATTTTGGTCATGAGAGAGAGAGAGACTATTTCCTAAAAAAACAAAGAATTACATTTTCATCAAGATCAGAGAATCTAGAAAAACTATATCAGTAATCTGTTATAATGGGCTAATGTTTTTACAAGGTAGTGCTACTGTTTCACCATAAGAGGGCAGCAGTGTTCACTGTACAGCATCAGTACAGCTGGATTATGCCCTGGTGGAGGTTTGAGCTCACTGAGTGCTGTTTATTATTCAGATGTTTCAGGATGATTGGTAGATATATAGTGGCTTAAACATTTAGCTTGTAGTTCAAGGTGTCCCATAAAAACTGGTGTATCATAAAATGAATATTTTTGGTAGTGGAAGGCAATCAGTGTCATAACAGACAATCTAGGATACACAGTGGATAACCTATCTTTCCCTTAAATAATGCTTTTCAACCTGTATTCTGCTTTAGTCAGTGGATTGGTGGAGTCTTGGGATCCTGATGTTTGAGCTGCTGACGGGAGCATCTCCATTTACCTTGGAGGGAGAGAGGAACTCCCAGAGCGAGGTGTCGAAGTGAGTGCTGCTGACTTCACCATTAAAATGTAGAGTCCAATCCTAAATCAACCCGTCACATTCTCAAGTCTTTTCTCAGTCACTAGTTACCTGTGATTGATTTTTTTACCCTTTTTTTTTTTTTTTAATATATATATATATATATACTTTCCTCATTACATTAACAAAATGCCTGTTTGTTTTCTCCCCCTCCCCTCAGACGTATTTTGCGCTGTGATCCACCGTTCCCCTCTATGATTGGACCCACTGCTCAGGATCTGCTGAGGAAGTTGTTGGTGAAAGATCCCCACAGGAGGCTGGGCTCTGGACCTCGAGGGGCTGAAGACATCAAAGCACATTCTTTTTTCAAGGTTAAATGTACCTCAGCTCAAACATCTCTCCCTCCCTGTAAACTCCTTTCACTTGTCTATAACTCCTCTCGTCTGCTTTTTGTTTCTCCACAGGGGTTGAACTGGGCTGACCTGGCTCAGAAGAAGGTGGCAAGCCCATTTAAGCCGGAGCTGAAGAGTGAACTCGACGTGGGGAACTTTGCTGAGGAATTCACGGGGATGGATCCTGTCTACTCTCCAGCGAGCACGCCCCCAAGCACAGACCGCCTGTTTCAGGTCAGTCTAATACTTCAAAGACAATACCTATAACTTAAATTACCAACAATGTGATAATGTAGATGCTAGCTCCATTAAAAAATAACATTCTATAGGATGTCCTAATACCTCTTGATGTCTTTTAGTAGTCTCTAAGAACAGACTACTCAATGTGAACTATTTCTTCATTACACCTCTCCTCTGTTTCAGGGCTACTCCTTTGTTGCTCCCTCCATCCTGTTCAATAAGAACGCAGTCATGGGAGACTTCGTCGAATCCCAGGTCGGAGCTGACCGACCAGCTTCTGCTTCTGTCCAGCGCAGTGCAATGTTACAGGTACGGATCTGAGGGTTCAGATGATCTGAGCGTAGGTTGTTGTTTTAGGCCAGAGAGCAGTTTGTCTTGTCAGGGTGTCGGCACACAGGAAGGAAGAGAAACTAGATTATTAACTGAAGTGGCTCACAGCAGGTTTATTTTATCTTAACCATCAAGTGTATTTTTAGCTGGCCTATTTAAGGTGTTACATAATACAGAAATATGACTTGATGATTTATTTTATAATATTAGAATAATGTTAAAATGTGTATTATACCTCGTAATTTAAAAGAAATCTCACATTATGATTGAAATGATAGACAATAAATATGATGCTAATTCCCATAAACATGTTATTTTATAGTAAATCCTTGAAAGGTGGAAAACATTTCGATATTTTACTTACGGAAAGTTCTGCACTCAAAATATTACTTCACTAAAAGTAAGTATTATCAGAGTGAAATACTCAAAGCCTCAAAAGTACATACACTCCTACGTTTGCACACAGTTTACATTATACATTAACGTAAAAGTCATAGTGTAATGTAGCTGCTCTACTGCATACCAGTTTGTGGGCCCATACACATCCATAGCTCATCCACCTTTGTGTATTTTTTACACTAACTCAGCCTCTTCACAGTAAAGTACAGACCAGAATAAAATCGCTGACTGGCATTTTTTTCAGCCTCCAGTTTTGTCAGGGCAGGTCATCCTAACCCATTATCATTCTTATTAGTACCAACAGTTTGGTGACATAAGACCCGATGTACTGCCACCCGACGGGATGGTTTAATATGCCTGAGTGAGAAAAAGTACCGGTGTGGGTGTGCAGTACATTTTAATTTGCAAAGCAGTCTCTGTAGCGCTTTAAATAAATGTAGTGGAGTAAAAATTTCCTGTGAAGTAGAAGTATAAAGTAGCAAAATACAACTGCCTCAAAAAAGTATTTAGGTGCAATACATGAGTAAATACACAAACACAGAAGAAAAAATTGTTAGTTTGTATCAATAAGTGGATACTAAAGGTTTGATACATCAACACATCAGCATCCCTGTGTTCATGCTGTTTCTCCTTTGTTCAGGAATCCCAGTTTTTCCAGCACTACGAGCTGTGTCTTCAAGGACCGCCCCTCGGCGAGGGTAGTTTCTCTGTGTGCAGGAAATGCCGACACAAGCAAAGTGGCCACGAATACGCCGTGAAGATCGTCAGCCGTAGGTGAGCAGGAGATGCGATGCTGCTGAGCACGCTGCTCTGTAATGACTTTGTGTCGGTGTGCTTGACGGTGCTTTACTGTGCGACTGTACCGGCTGATAGTAGAGGTCGCAGCTCGTCCTTGTTAACGCTGAGTGTTTCTTCTGACTGTGTTAGAATGGAGACGAACACTCAGAGGGAGATTGCGGCCTTAAGGCAATGTGAAGCTCACCCCAACATCGTCAAGCTGCAGGAGGTTTTTACTGATCAGGTATGATAAAGGGAACAAAGGATACAAGAACACAACAGCAGCAAAATAAGTATTAAATATACAGCTGCACTAACCCTGTGTCTGCTTATCTGTCTCAGTACCACACATATTTAGTGATGGAGCTTCTGCGAGGTGGCGAGTTGCTGGAGAGGATCAAGAGGAAGAAGCTGTTTGGCGAGGCGGAGGCCAGTCAGCTGTTACAGAGCCTGGTGTCAGCTGTCAGCTTCATGCACGAGGCTGGAGTTGTGCACAGAGATCTCAAACCAGAGGTGGGTTTTTCCTTTGTCGATTCATTCCTGACAATACACAGAAAAGAAAAAGCCACGACTCCGCTTCCATTGGTACACTCAGTCTGTACAGTGCACGCTTTTGTATATATATGATTCTGGTTATATGAAAAGATCAGTCCAACATTATTACAACCATCATTCTGCTGAATCGCATCATTTTGAGATTTAAAGTGCTTCTTATTCATTGAAAGTGCAGCTTTTGCCAGAGAAATGAAGCCCTGGTGTGAAATTATTGGGCTTCTGTAACGTAGGGGAACAGAGTGAAGTTTTAATTGTCGCAGTATTTTTCCACTGTGAACTGCACGTGTCCTGTGCACCCTGAGGCTGAATGCAGAGTCCCAAGCACCCAGTTTGATATGTGGGGATGTTAGTGTTGTTATTTTGGAGAAAACACAGTGGACAACAATGTATAATGTCTTCGCTGTGGCACTCTCCAAAATAAAAGCTGCAGATTTATCACAGTTACAACCAGCTGTCTTCAGATGGCTGTGGGATTTAATTAACTAAAGGACAAGGCTGTTACATAGTTGCTGTGAGAGACAGCAGCACGAATAACCCATTAACTTTTAGAAGCTTGTAGTAATCCCACAAACTTTTGTTGTTGATTCACATTTTAATGCATTTACTGGTTGATTAAAACTGCTCGTCTACATTAGTCTACACTCCTTGCACATTATCTCTTAAGTAATGAGTTTGCGCTTCCTGACAGAATCAACAAATGATGAATCATGGTCAGATGAGTGGAAACATCTTTTTGCATGTAATCTAATTTTCATGAACTAATTTTTTAGTTCCTCATTTGAATAAAACTACCATCTGTTTGCCCTCTGCCGTCACCTTTGCATCACATGTGCTCCCCTGCTGCACATGTGGGTAAAGGCTGGAACACACCAACCTGTGGTAACATTTACTAATGGTATTAAGTAGTCTTTGTTTTGTCAGGATAATTGAGCTCTGGACGTGTTGAGTAAAGAAACGCGAGGATCATCACTGTTTGTGTTTGTTTATCTTACAGAACGTGCTGTTTTCTGATGAGGGGGAGGACTCTGTGCTCAAAGTAATAGATTTTGGATTCGCCCGCCTGTGCCCTGCAGGCAGCGCCCCCCTGCAGACGCCCTGCTTCACGCTGCAGTACGCTGCACCAGAGCTTTTTGAGAGCGCCGGCTACGACAAAGCCTGCGACCTCTGGAGTCTCGGGGTCATTCTGGTAATTTAAACCCTGAATCTGTTGATGTTGTCGCAGTGCTGAGGTTATAACTACAGCACTAACGACTCTCTGTGTGTCATCATCAGTACACCATGCTGTCAGGCCAGGTGCCGTTTCAGAGCGAGCAGCGCGGGATGACCTCATCATACGCTGCCGACATAATGCAGAAGATAAAAGAGGGCGATTTCTCATTGGACGGGGAGGCCTGGAAGGGCGTGTCCGAGGACGCCAAAGAACTTGTTAAAGGTGAGGGATGCGTTTTGTTTTCAGTGCCACATTTCGAGCTTGGTTTTGTTAAAGGAAGCTCACTATAGATACTGCTACTGCTCTCTGGTCTGTTGGAGGACGTGATGGTGGATGTTTTAGGGAAGCTGCTGTGTAGCTGTCAGAGGAATATTGTCTCTTTGCCTGTTTTTAATGCGTTGCTATGATTTAAGGCTTACTGACGGTGGATCCAGAGAGGCGACTCAAGCTCTCTGATCTGAAAGAGAACAGCTGGCTGCAGGGTGGAGCCTCCATGTCCACCACTCCTCTGTGTACGCCAGACGTGCTCGAGTCCAGTGGACCCACTGTCCGCACCTATGTTAATGCTACCTACAAGGTAATATCTTCTTCCTCTTGGAATAGATGTTAAACAGATGCACCTCATGTAATCCATCCCCCCGTCTTTCCCTTTCTGTCCTCTTCCTTTCACACCAGGCTTTCAACCGCGGTAAGAGAGAGGGCTTCTTTCTGAAAAGTGTCGACAACGCTCCCCTCGCAAAACGACGAAAGCTGAAGATGACAAGCACAGGCGTCGAGACCCGATGGAGCTCATCCTCCTCCTCCTCTTCTTCTTCCACCTCCTCCTCCGCCTCTGCAACAGCATCCAAAGCACAGCCAAAGCAAACTGTGACCCCAAAGCAGAGCTAGCCGAAAACGACAGGGAGGAAGAAGAGCAGCATGAAAATGAAGTGGTATGTGCTTATACTGGCAACATGATGTCCTCCAGTGGTCAGTTCCAAAAAACAAACAAACTGACAAATCACAACACTGGATTTTAGGTTCATGCAAAGTTTTTAATGCAAAACTGAATTTCACTTGTTTATCAGTAACACATCTGCTGTTCATCACGCTGTGTCCTCCACAAACCAGACATGTATTTTAATTTAGTGGATAGAAAACAAGATGTGGCCTTGAGGAGTTATTGTTCAGTATTCGCTCACCATAAACTGGTGACATCACACACTAAAAGTTAGAAATGAGACATTTACCTATTTTCACTGTGGGTAAGAAACAGTGCCTGGTTACATAGGGGAAAAAGGGAAAAAGGAGCCATAAATGAGCAGAAGCCATATAAATATATATATATACATATATATATACACACAGCAAAAGACAAGTATCCATTCAGTCATTGTGAAGATGGACAAATTTGCACATAGCAAACAAACAGTCCTTCCAGTAATTTGCGAGCTTAATCCTTTGATTGTAGTATCAAGTTATTTTTGCCACACACACACAAGTCAATTAAGAAATAAACAGCAAAAGTGAAGCCACAAGTGCCGTGCCACATGTAGGCACTCTGCTCCGTACAGGTAGCAGTCCTGCGGGAGCCTGGATTTGATTTCTCACTGAAGTTTGAGTTAAAAAAAAAAAAAAAAAAAGGATTTTGTTTGCACTATTTACAGAGAATGTAAATGATCAAAAAAATAAACAGTAAATTGCTGGAAGGACTGAGCACAGAGGGAAATTAACCTTAGAGATTGCATAGGATGAATAATGTTGTATTGGACATCTCTGTTGGATGCAGTCTTCAAAAAAAAAAAAGAAAAGTAAAACAAGGGGAGGGATGCTCCAACACACTACCAACTGTACAGATCCGACTGAGCACTTTGTGGAGCTCGTGTCTCAATTATTTGGCTCTGAAGAAGTGTTTCAATAAACAATCAGGGTTTGACTTGAAGTGTTCGCAGTACTAAAAACGTGTCCAACAGTAGCACCTGTATTGAGAAAAAGAAAAAAATAGATGTAGATAAAGTCATGGAACGGAGTGCGATTGGTTTTTTTCTTGTCATTCTTGCTGTACAATACTCGCATTATTGTGCCGGTCTGAAAATTTCTAGCATGCTAATCTGTTGTGCTGATGGCCTGTAAGAACTTTTTCTATATTTTGGTATTTCTGACTCATTGAGGAAAATGTCACTCAGATGTTATTTTTTAATGCTACCATGTGCAGCTTGAGTGTTTGCACGTTGATGGGAGCAAAATGTTTTGGTGTTTGTTTTTTTTATTTTGGAGTGCACACTGCCTGGAGTTTGTGAATTTTTAAAGGGGTGTTACAGTTGTCTGTCAGCCTCAGACCAGCGCCATTTACGGCTCCCTCGCAATCTGATTCTGTGGAGTGACGGAGAGGTAGGCTCAGCTTCTCGTCACCTGAGCTGCCATTTTGTCTTTTTCCGGGGGTAATTTTTAAAACATTGTATAGCTTTGAAATTCAAATGTGTTTACAGAAGATAGACTGTATATAGAAATGGATGAAGCCACACAGAAGTGAGGCCTATGCAGAAGTGCAAAAAGCTGTAATACCACCGATGACCACTAGATGCTGGCTCCAAACAACTCTGGCTCCAGTTGACTTCAATTCAAAAATGTCATTTTCAGTCATGACATTTATGTTATTCTGAAGTCATTAGCTAAAGTCAGTTCTTCTAAGTGATCTGGTGCGCCATCTAAAAAAAACAACAACAACAAAAAAACAGAATTAACAAGATATTAGTTTTCAAAAAGAGAGGTGTGGTTAGTTTGATTGAGTCTCACACATTGGACAGTGTCCTCAGGTTCAACAATTAGTCCCGCCTCCTCACTCCTCCCTTCATATCCAAATATGGTCACTTCTGGCTCCAAACAACCACCATGGCGACTTTCAAAAGCCAAACTCCTGGCTTCAAAGTCCACAACTGGTGACGTCACATTAGCTTCATCCTTTCTATACACAGTGTTTGTTACAGAATGAGACACTCAATCATGATTTCTTTGGGAGAGCAATGTCTGTATATACTCATCATGATTCACAGCAAAAAAAACCAACCCAGTGTATGTAATGATTTAAATTTGACAGTTGTTTTATTGATATATAGTCTCCTGATGTAATGTTTTTATTGGACTTCTTTTTTTTTTTTAACATGTTGCACAGTCAGTTGATCAGTTAAACACATTTCAGCTTTAAAGGTGCTTTCACTGATATTTATTACATGTAATTGATTTTAATGCTGTGGTAATGGGATTATCATAATTTGGCTCTTGTTGTGTACCAGCACCGTGTGTGTGTGTGTGTGTGTGAATGTGTGTGTGTGTGTGTGAGAGAGGCTGAGTGGTGCTGGGAGATTGGTTGTACTGATATTTCTGTACCCGATGAAGCATTATTGTAAATTACTGTATGATTTTCCTGTCGTTGTTTGCCACCGTTGTCTTTTTAAAGGTAACTGGTCGTGTGTGTTTGAACATGAATATTTTTACTTTTCAGAAACCGCTTTTATTGGTGTTGATAATTTGTTGTCGTAGATGATATTTTTCTCTTCTCTTTCTTTTTATTTTCAGCATTATTTTACTGAGATGCACTGTCACTGATGTTGTAACTGGGAGTTTATCTTTTGCACCAAGTTTTTTTTTGGTTGGTGCAGAATAAACATTACTTTTAAATAGATAGCTGTGTATTATTTTGAGTGTTGTAATTGTTCTGTAATGCTTGCGAGCACAGTGCTCAGAGAGCTGAACATGTTAAGCACCCACTACATTAAAATCCATTAATACTGATGATTGTGCAAACACAATTAATTACATAGGGAATTTGAAGAGCCTTCCAGCTGACGAAAGAAATCATCGAAGTGCTATCATCAGCTCCTCCTGACACGATGCTCGTACAAGCTCCTTCAAATTAGTTTAGCCAGATATGAAAATGTAAACCCTTAAATATCCAAATTGGGTGTAAACTAGTTTATATTATTCCTCATAACCAGATCTTAATATATACTAATAAAGGGATGTCTGTTGAAGTTTTTACAATTAAAAAGACCCATTATTTTCAAATTAAAAGTATCAAATCTTAATGTAAAAATAACTACCCAGCTTCTCAGTTTCAGGTGTCAGTGCTTGAAACCCTTTAGGGAATGTTTCTTGAAGGCTCTAAATTATGTTATCATAAAGGTTATTTCTTTTATTTTGCTTTGTTTCAAAAAAATGTCATGCGATAATAAAATAAAAGTTATTTTTGTAGAATAATATACCTTCAGGGAGTAGTATACCTTCAGAACAACCTTCAAGGAACATTTTGGTAAAATTCTAGATTGTTCTCTAAAGCAGGAGTCTCAAACTCAAGTTGGCATGGGGCCACTTCTGGTGTTGTCTCACAGGAGGACCACTTCAGTGTTTCAGTATTACAAGAAAATACTGAGAATTTGAAGTCAACCAGAGCCAGTATCTAGTGGCCGCTGCTGGTATTGCACTTTTTTGCACTTCACTACACTACACTTTTTGCATCAGCTTCACTTTCGAGACTTCATTTCAAAAATGGTCACTTTCAATCCCTAAATACTCAGTCAATACATCCATTTATCCTCCAGTCATTCTGATGTCATTAGCTAGAGTCAACTCTTCTTCTCAGTGATCTGGTCCATCTGAAATCATTTCATCATTAAGGAGATAATAAGCTTCAAAAAGAGGAAGATTTAGGGGTGTGGTTAGTTTGATTGACAGGTCTGGTCCCCAGTGATTTTCACGTGGTTTGGCAGCTAATTCTCCTCTGAACTCGAGTCTCATACAAGTTGGACAGTGTCCTTGGGTTCAAGGGTCAGACCTGCCACCTCACTGCTCCCTTCATATCCAAATATGGTCATTTCTGGCTCCAAAAAACCAACATGGTGATGTTCAAATGCCAAACTCCATCAAAATGTGAGTCCACAAACAAACAGGTTACTGCTTCTATCTCTTATATACAGTCTATGGGTATGAGTGTGTTAGGTGGCAGAAACCAGGGAGTAAGTGGAGTGATTTCTGCCTGTGTAAATCCTGGCTGTCTCCTTGCAGTCAAACGATCCCTCAAAGCTTCATTTCTGTTCCTACTGAGCCTCCAGTACAGCTGAGCTGCTTACCAGTGATGATCCCTGCATTAGTGCTGCTTCTGATTGTCACTTACTTCACTGCGCTGCTGATGTCACTGCATATTCTGTTGGTTTTTTTTCACTGTACATGGTATTAAACCAAAGATTATTTTCTAGCTGTTCGTGCAGTCCCATTCGAAGTGTCTTTCTGATGCACAAGTTGCGCGCACATGCACATGCACATGCACATGATCCGGTGACTTTATTTATTAGTACTGCTTGCAGGGTGCAGTACTGTCCCTTTCTGTGTAATGAGTTTATTGCACCATTAGGTGGCTGCTGTATGCTGTCCTGTGTCCTTTGTGTCCTGTTTTATCTGCCCCCTTCATCTTATCCCCTGTCAGATGTTCCCTCTCACATTTGGCTATTTCTGTCGAACACATAAATATGTCACTGTGCTCAATAACAATCAGTTGTAAGATACTTTTAAAATGCCTAACCAGGGATGACTTGATTTTTCTATTACTAATCTAAACGATGTGATGCATGATGGACTGTAATGTGCTGCGTTTCCCTCATTAGTCCACGAGAAGGTTTGAAACATTGCTCAGGACAAGATGGCAATTAACAGCACGGGACGCGAGGATCAGGACACAGCCGACACGGGGCAGGACAGTAAAGGACGCAGCGTCCACCTAATGATGCAGGGGCCTTTATTACATAGGACAAGACACTAAATTACACCTTCCCACTGAATAACAGCCTGTGTCAAGTACCAACAGGGCAGGAACCTCTAAAAGACACTGTATGCGGCTCTGGGGGAAGATTAAAGTGCAAACATGCTGGTGTTTAGTAGGTGTAATGTTTGCAGTCTAATCCTGGGACTCTTACATGTGCTAATTAGCACTAAATACAAAGCACAGCAAAGTAAAAGATTTAAAATTCATGTGATTTCAGGTGTTTGGTCATAAAACTAAACACTAATTACACATTTTACCAATTTGTGGCAACACATAAAAGGTCAGGATTCCTTAATTATAGTTTATTATGTGGAGGGTTAATTATCTGTACAACCTTTCCTGACAACAGTTGTTAAGAGTTTTCACTTAAAGCCTCAAACCTCACGCCACAGGAGAATCACTGGATCAATATTGTCATCAGGATACTTTGTCTTGAAACAATTAATTTGATATTGTATCCAGGAAATGTAGAGATAAGTTTAAACTCTGACCTGCTGGTGGCACTAGATGAGTATTCAGGATTATTAAGGTTCATTCATTATGAACCATGAATGTCCAACTTGTGTTTTAACAGTTGAGATGTTTTAGCAAATGCAAGACAGTCTCAGTGTCATAATTCATTTAAAGATGATCAGATCTTCTCATTCATCTACTTGGCCGTGTCAGTATTGTAAGATCGAGCGTTTCATAAAGATTTTTACATACCGTATTTTCCAGACTGTTGAGCGCACCTGTCTATAAGCCGCTATTGAATTTATTTGACCAGTTTCATGTGGTCCACTCTGACCGGGTCTGATGTGACGAGGATAAATGTATCGGCAGCACGGAGCTTGCTAGCTTGTAAAAAGCCAACGAGCTTCATGCCGCTGAGCCACACCGGTGTTTAAGCCGCAGGGTTCAAAGCATCGGAAAAAAGTAGGGGGCTTATAGTCCGGAAAATACGGTATATTCCAATCTGTTTTCTGACAAGGACTTTTTAATCATTTCCTTCAGTTAAAAGAAATTATAATATTTATTGATGAACAAGAGTTTCAGTAATAAAACCAAGACTGGAAATAGGACAGGAGCTCGGAAACTAGATGCTGATAAAAACTCTCTGGATGACGAGGATGTGGAGGAAGAGGAGGAAGGTTGTAAGAGGGTCTGAAAAGCAGAATGACAGAATACTGATGAGTCTGAACAGAGGACAGATTGGTTGGAGAAGATATTTGGACCAGAGTAGTGTTTGGGGTGGCAGCTTGGGAAAGCAGAAGTGATGAAGACAATGAAGCAGGAAGAAGGACCCATACATCCAGAAACACAGGCCAAAATTTCATTCATAATAATAATAGCCCCTAAATCTTCATCTGTGCTCCTACAATGAAAAACCAGTTAAGAAAGCCATTTGTCAGAAGTACGACATGAGTCTGGAACAAAATACAACCACAGTACAGTCAAATATATCTGGTTTTACATCAAAATGTGTGTGTGTTATATACATCTCCCTGGCTGGAGGTGACCCTGGCTGTAGACTCAGGGCAGAGAGAGGGATCAGCAAAGTTATGGATATGTGAAATGACAGTAATCTACTTTGTAGTTTTAATGATTTGCAAATTTAAATTCAAAATCTCCCTTCAAAACTCTCCTCCAGATACCCACAAATGAAGCATTACATTTTAAAAGCACTCCTCTGTCTCGCCTTGTTGTAGATTATCTTCAAGGTCGTGGTCAGGTCTCCCTTCTGGAGGAAATGTTAGTAGATAAAAAGACGAACCCAGACCATCAACACTAGATTTAAAACTATACAGTTTAAATTAACCATGAGTAGATCCAACAATAATCCTGAGTTTGTGTATTAAATGTGTTTTAGACGAAGGCACATCTTTCCAGTGGCTTTGGGGATGATAAGAAAATGTGAAAAATCAGAGGAAGTGGTCAGAAAGATTCATCCTCTGGGGATTAAATCCAGACCAATTTATCACCTAATATCAGCCTCTCACAGATATATACGGGAAGTCTTTAAAAACATATTTTACAGAAAACAATGTTACCTCTTTATTACTACTGCTACTGCTCCCTTGCTACATTTCAGAGGAATTATTTTTACTCCACTTCATTTATTTCTTAACCTCTAGTGACTTTTCAGATGAATATTTTGTATGTAAAATATATGATTAGCTGAGGTAACAGTTATGTCTGCATTTAAAAAGCTGAAATGAAATGTTTTTCCTTCAACACCTACAATGGCTGAGAAGCAACAACGAGCTGGCAGTAAGATGTGGGATTCCCTCTCCAAAGAAGGTAATGTAGTCACCTGAAATGTATAATAAATGTATAATGTTAAAGGAATAGAAAACCTGTGATCATAATACAAATAGATTGTGACATAAACTAACAATTCATGGGAATGTTTGAAAATAAAGAGCTTGTATACGACTAAGATATTCATCTCTGAAAGTCAGAATTCCCCCATTATGGACAATTCATGGAGGCTGCCACTTTAAATGAGCCCATATGATGTCAGAGAAATGGGGTATTTTTCTGATTCATGTGGACTCAGCATGTGGAAGCTACACACAGTGAGTATTTTGCATTAGGACGGCCATACAAAAACAGCTTCTTCATAAATGGTCAGATATGCCTGAAATGTTTCTTATTGTCTCTATATTGAAGCTATCAACCTGTGTATGTGATTGCTTTCCATTTACCATTTCTTTAAATACAATGGTTTTTGTTTAAGAGTCATATTGACGCACAATGCACAATCGTTTTCTTTTGTCACGCTCAGAAATGTCCTATATTGGCCACCGTGTCAGTAATCACTCACCGCTCTCCCCCTGAAATTAGCATCAGTCTCAGCCGGGCTCTACGGGAGACCCTGACCGTATGAAACTTCACAGCGATCCAAGAGTCATGGTGGCCCCACAGACTGATTATAGAGCCACAAAAGGGGAATATGATATCGGTGGCTGTGATGCATGAGGTAACACAAAAAGCAAGGAGAAACCAATAAAAGTGATTGGCATGCTTTGCAGCCCGCTCATTGATCGTTGGCAGCAGATGAATCCCCTGCTGGGCCTCGGGGCTAATCAAACTCTCCGCTTCACATATTCTACTGACTGTGTGCTGCAGCAGAGGCCGCCATTATTGGCATCGGGTCTCCTCCAAACAGCTGCACATTCTGAAGGGCAGGACTTTTGTCTCTGCGGGAAGAAGCCAAGTGTTTACTCATAAAGATCACACCTTCGCACAAACACACTGCGCGGTAAATACCAGTTAGTAGGTTGGTTTTAAATGTCAGCTCGGTACCAGCTGTACAGACACTTGTGAAGGTGCCATCAGAGCTGTGTAACAAATATCCTCCAAGATTTAATTTATGGACAAAATATACATTCAGGGTTTCAATGTGTCCTGGAATATCTGGAAGTTTCGAAACCCATTGTTCAGTCCATGATTGCTGAGGGCAAACAGTGAGATCTCTACATTTTTTTATGACACACTACAGCATTTTTTTTTTAAATGGCATTACGAAATAACTTAAGAAATAACTTTAATATTTCGTGAGATTAAAGTTGCAAATGTACAAGGAAAAATTATTCTGATATTAAAGCTGTAAATCTGTGAGGAATAAAGCTTAAAATTCTCAAGTCATGAATTTACACAAAAAAACCCCTAAAATATTCACTAAAATTAAAGTCACAAAAAATCTAATATTCTCCGAAATGAAAGGAATACAAAATGAAACATAGACACATATAAACATAGGATGTTAACTGTAATAGCCCATAAGAAAAACTTCAATCAGCAGCCATGATGATGACATCACATGGGCTCAAGGCTGAATCTCCACTGGTGTTATTGTTCATTAAAGCAGTACGATGCAGAGAGTGACTCAGAAGGCAGTGAATGGAGATGTGTGTTTAGCTTCCACATGCTGAGCCCATGTGATGTCAGAGCATTTCAACCAATCAGAACAACCCATTTTCCACTCCTCTGTCTGATTAGCAGAAATATTTAAAATTGCAGCCTCCATGAAACAATCCATAATTCAGATTCATTTGGAGATGAGTATCTTAGTTGTATGAGTTTTAATTACCAAACATTGCCATGAATTGATTAGTTTATGTCATATTCTGACTTCCAAACTATATTTGCATCATGGATTTTCTATTTCTTTAAAGTTAAAGATGCAAAAATAATCTGATGGTCGTGATTCCTGTTGAACATACCTGTCTTACGTCACAATAAATGCCCTGGAAAATAGTCTCTTGAAATCACTGGGAACCCTGATTTTCTTTTACTGTGTTACAAAGCTGTTTTCTTGTTGTGTGAGTAAACACCCTCCTGCACTGAAACTGTACTTGTCCTGTTTAAAACTGTTCAAAACTGTACACTAAGTGTTTTAGCTGATGAGGGCGCTTAATGAAATATTTAACTGCCCCATTAAAATATGTGGCTCGTGATAATGTATGTGTCAGGAGAAATATTGCCCATCAAGGACCAACGACGCTCTATTAGCTCTCTGATAAGTTTCATAAACTCTGACGCTGTCCATGGTCCTGAGCGCTGCTGCACCATAAACTCCTCACCACCGGGGGTCAGTAGGGTGCTTGGCACTGACAGCCACCGACAGCCGCGATGAGCAATAGAGAAGCGATGGATAACACGAATATAATGTGTCATTGAGCCATTAATCAAATCAGTCCTCGGGTGGATGATTTGCACAGTCTAAATGTAATATATTGAGCACGACAAAGACTGAAGATCTGAACGGTACACTTGCTCCAAAATCATCAATTACACTCGGTCCGTCTTGGATGTGACCCAAGAACAGAGTGCACTACCCTCAGTCGCTGCAAAAGCACAAAGAAAGGAGCTGAAACATTTACCAGTGCCACCCTCATGCTGCGGGAATTGATGAGATTTCAGAGCAGATCACACACATGGTTGTGGTCGTGCATTCTTCTATTAAACAGCTGAGTAGTTTCAAAATGTGTACAGACTAAATGGAGAATATCAAGACACCAGATTGACTCGCTGTGAACTATCAGACTGGATAAAAAGAATTGATTTGAATATATAAGATTTATGAGTGAAGTGAATTGACAAGTAGATTTAAAAGGGCCACTCGACCAATTTTATATGTAAAGGTCAGTCCACTCATCCTGAGGAGTTCTACTCAGTCTGATAAACAGAGACTGTGGAGGAGCTTTCTAAAGCCTCAGGAAAATACCCACAACGACTCAGTAAGCATAAAACATGTGCATTAAACAGACAGAGAATCAAACTTACTATCGAGCTGCATTGTGTTGACTGTAGAGCTGTTGAAGCCTGACCTGCAGGAAAAGTGGAAATTTCTGCTTTTGTAAGTTAAATAAATGCCTGAACAACAAAAAAAAAAAAAATAAAACAAAAAGCAAGGAGGAACATGAAAGACTTTTTATTCTAACAGCTTTCAGCTCCACAACGACAGGCACTGAGTTTTGAACTGGATGGCCGTGCATTTTTCTGTTTGAGTTTATGTCTTTGTTATTAAAGAGACTTCATTAACCCCGGGGTCAACATCTTTTCATAGCTTCCGGCTTCTTGTAATTGAAGTTAGAAATTAAAAATAACCCGTTAAGAGGTTTCCACCTGGCAGTGACAGTTTGTAAATTAAAGAAAGCATGTAAATTAGTAATTTTCAGCAGTTGAGTGAGTGCTCTCTTTGTCTGTATCCCAGATAAAAAAGAGTTAGCATGAGGCTGTTATGAAATTTCTCCTTGAGTCACTGAACACATCACCGGGCAGCGATGTTGTGTAAGAGTGATCCTTTGTCGTCGCGTACGGCTGCTGTGCTTCCTCTTGCCTTGTCTTGTCCTTCTTTGACTCGGTGGCATTTACACAAGCAACTTTAATTTTGCAGTAGCTAACATCTGTGAATAGATCTCAGGAACCTGACTCAGGCAGCGAGCACAGAGCGTGCTCTCAGGTAATCATGCAGGTCGACCCAAAGAATGAGGGAAGGATAACAGCTTCGAGTTCCTCAGCGGTGCATTTGTTTGCTGAATCGACAGGGAGAATGGCAATGAACTGGACACAATATGATTTTTCACTGAATAAAAAAAAGAGAGTGAACTCGAGAGGCCTTATGAATAAGTCGATATTTCTGTTATAGGTGTTTCTCCTCGGCCTCCGCACTCTCACCTCTGTTGTAAAAGAGCCCTCGCTGACTGACAGCTTCTCAGAACAGAGAAACTGTGTATTGATTCAGCAGAGGCTAAAAAGGCATTTTTAATTCTCATACCATTCAAACAGCCTTCCCTACACTTTTTACTCCACCAATTCCATTAACCTCACCCTCCCCTCTGCCACCCCCCCTCACCCCTCTCACTCTCTGTTAACCCTGTCCGCTTTATTCTCATCTCATCATTTCTGGTTCAGCTGAGATGCTATCATTACCTTTCCGCACACGTCCATCTTTAGGCGCGACTGTGTGGTCGTGCACACAGCAGCGTGATATTAAGTGCATTGTAAAATGTAAAAATCACAGGATGGTTTTCCTCTGCCAGTGATGCACTTTAACAAGCCCGCTCCGACTGTTAGGGATTCAGCTGGCGGCAGGGAGGTCGTGTTCAAACAAATAACCCAAGTCTGTTAAAAGAGAAAAGGTAAACATTATTGCAACGTGTAAAAAAAAAAAAAAACAGGAAAAAAGATGACACCAGAACATCAGCGTGAGGCCAAAACTTGAAAAGATGACGAGGCAGCTTTTACACGAGTTGAATGCCTCCAACTGAAAGCGTGCGGAGTGAAAAGAGCTTTCACAAAGATGAGGAAGGAGCAGAACAAAACCAACGAGGGGGAAACATCATTGAGGGTGCACTGGTATGATTTCTTAAGCTTTTGTGTAATATAAATTATGAGGCATATCTATCTCCCCAGCATTGTTAAGTGCACCTCCTCTGTATTTGATCTGCAGGGCTGTGAGCAGTTTATTAAAAATGGAAGTCATTCTAAATGAGCCCGTAATGCTCAACCCTTTCAGGAAATCTTAATGGATCCCAGCCTATCTCTGACAAGGTTAAATGCTCCAGGAGACAGCCAGAAACGTTAACAGACTAGATTATGGAGAGAGATGAATACTAACCAGCACATACTGTAGATTCAGCAGGAACATTAAAGACCATCATGGATCCATTCGCTAAATATCTTCACATGCACCAACATCCGAGCAGCTCAGGAATCTGTTCACGGGGTTGCTGTATCTTTCATGTTATTGATTCTTTGTAATGTTTTATCTATTGCACTGTTAGAACTTAATTATAAGACACTCAGAACGACTACAGAACGGCCTTGAAAGCTCAGTGTACTGCAGCTAGAAAAAAACACAGCCAGTTAAGGATGAAAAAATACTGCATGGTGAGAAAAACACAAATTACAGAAACAAGGTCGAACTTCGAAACATGCAGCAGGAAGAGAAACACAAGCGAAACACAGATTCAGTCAAAGTAAAGACTCACCTGAGATCTGTTGGCATAGTTGACTGCGTTGGAAAATAACTTATTACACCATTCTGATTGGATGATTCAGATATTATTATGCTGATTACTAGAATACCAGTTCAGGAAATGGTAAACAATCCCCAAGTCCTGCAATCAGAGTCACAACAACTTTTGATTTTCATCCAAGTGAATTCAGCCGTTTGGTGTTTTCAACAGTTTATATCTGTTTTTCCTAAACGCTGCGTATGTGCTGTCAAACT
Organism: Pseudochromis fuscus; assembly: GCA_900323345.1. Taxonomy (NCBI): domain Eukaryota; kingdom Metazoa; phylum Chordata; class Actinopteri; family Pseudochromidae; genus Pseudochromis; species Pseudochromis fuscus. Next base: position 16,069 of record OOFC01013798.1, on the reverse strand, counting down.
GATGAAGATGTTTTCTTCATTTGCTTTGTGCTTTGTCTATTTGCATGTGTTTATTTAGGCTGCAATCTCAGGCCCACGGTGTCACTCGGCTTTAGCGTTTCACAGAGCTGCATTTTAAACAACTCCACTACTTTTTTGAGGAGTAGCTCAGTTACTCCGCAGCCTAATTCAATTCAAAGCCATTTAATTTCCCCCTCTAACTAAGTCCTGTCCCTCTTGGTTACTGTTGTTATGACTACCAAGCTTTCTCATGTACAGTATAACTATGTTATTTTCAACTATATCACTGAGAAACACTCCAAATGAAATCCTGTCAAATTTATAGAAAAACGGATCAGAGGAGGATGAGAGTAGGAAACTGCTTTGAGGAATACACTGGATCTCATCAAGGCACAACAGCATAACCAAACTAAACCCAGCACACATTCGAAGGCCTGGTTTAGAAAAGGTTCTGTGTGTGTCATTGGTGCAGTGGTGGTGACCAAACATGGAGCAGATGAGCTGAAATTTACAGAGGTGCTCATGATTTAGGGGCCAGCTGGGTTAAGTTAATTCAGAGAGTCGGGACTATTCATTATGGCTTTTTATTTATGTGGGTTTGTCTGTAGCCTGTACTAACTTAACCACAGGTGGCAGTGTAGGGGAGTAAGGTGAGGGAAGTGTGTATCAGGTGAGACATGGCGCAGTGATGCTCAGGTGACTGGAGAGATCACACAGTTTCTACTACTGCTCTTTGACGCTCAATGAATGCTACACACTGAAAGACAGATGCTTACACAGGACAACCAGCTGATCATTATCACCTCTGCCCAGGAGGTTATGTATGCACTTTTACTTATTAATCTCTATTACATATAGTGGGCAAATGTAATGGATGAGTTGGAAAAGGAGGGGTAAGTACGATCTTATACATCTTAATGGATTTTGTTGAAAATCCAGCAAAATCCTAAAACTGTCTTCAACCTTAGATGATTCATCTGATGGAGATCCGACATGAATTATGCCTTGGTGGAGGTTTGTGCTCTCTCAGTGGGTTCTGGTTGTACATCTGTTGTTTTCTTACAATATAATTAACTGTGAGCAACATTAAATGAGGACCTCACCCATCTCTGAATCCCGCCTGGACATCGATCACTGGAGCGTGTCGAACACATGGTGTGTTCCCACGCCCAGCCGAGTGACTCATCGTTGGTTTGGATAGTCACTCACTACAAAGCGGTTTCTCACATACTGAGTTAACTTACCCAGCTTACACATAAACCATATGCTTATGTGACACACCTCCGCTAAACTTTGAAGATGTCTGCTGTGAGATTTGCTTAAGTACACTGTTTTGATATTTTCCCTTGTTGTGTGATCTTGATAAACCTCGCACACCCAGTTATGGTTGCTGATGTGGAATTGGAGTGTGGCCAGTTGAGGGACGGGCTCAGCAATAATTGTACCTTGTGGTCTCTGGGACCTTTACATGTAAGGTCAGGACCTTACAGTATTATAGAGAAAGTCAACGGTTCCCTTGTTAAGCAGCTCTGGATGACAGTGCAATGAAAAAGCTCCAGGAGAAAGAGGAAACATCTGACAGACTCAGGGTGGGTGTCCGCCTGTTGATGCTCACATTTCACCTTCATAAACACCCAACATGAACTGTACAAAATAAAAATCCCACAAAAAACAAATCTCGTTGATTTAAAATGATCAGAGTAGTCAAACGGTTGGATTGGCGTTCACAAGGTCATATACAGTTACGTAAACTATAAAATGTAAATGTCCCTCCAGGATGATCGGCCTCTCCATGTGGAGTTTGTGTCCTTCAGATGACACCTCTCAGTAGATAAATTCAGCCTCATTAACTCTGAATAACTCAAAGCAGAGGAATTTGTGGTACAGTTTCACGACATGAGATTGTCTGAATAATACATTATCTTTGTTTGTTTGGCGAGGAGCGCCTTTAAAGTCTTCGGGATGAGCTGTTCGTATGCATCTTTAATGTCGTGCTCACACGTCCGCATGTATAATGAATAAATATAAGCCGAATATACTCCGAGATGCCATGGAAACTGTGCTTAAGTTGACATCCTGGTGTGTGAGCACATCCTCGGAGTATTTTTAGAGCTTCTTGTTACTGGAATGAGATCGTAGCTGAGCTTTTTGTGAATACAGTGTTTACATGTTCAATGACAAGACACCTGCACATATGATCACTCCATACAGGGTTATTTTCACTCATGAACCGTTTAACTTTACCATAAAAAAGCTTCATAGATATTATATATGTATGCTGAATAAGAAGGTATATGTATAAGATAATGAATGAGACATTTAGAGTATCTTTGCTGCAGTGGTGCAGCCATAAAAAACACTGTCTCCTTGTTTACATAATTTATATGTCCCAAAGTAAACATCATATAATTGTAATAAAAGTCTGGGACTACATATAAATATCTATATGTATGTGTGTGTGTGTGTGATACTCTTGCGCACTATGACTTTCTTTTCTAGATCGTAATAAAAATAAGGTGGAATTTAAAAGGCTGCTCAGCCTTTTACAGCAGCCCCTGTCTTTACTCGCCAGGGTATCAGACATGCAGGCTGAGAATGGCCAGTCTGCCTTTTAGGACACACGGCTTTCAAAAGGACAACCTGTCATGCATTATTATGTCTATCTGTGATCTGGGTCAAGCCCCTGTAATGCATGAGTGCTTTTATAGGCACACACAAGGCCAACATGCAGCACAGAGGACCACGGTTTCAGATAAAACACAATCAAGTCTATTGTGGAGTCTGCCCTGCTCTTATTAACAGTGTCTAAATTGCTGATGCGTGCGTACGTTTATGTGTGTGTGTGTGCGCACAGTAGCCCGCAGAGCGCCTACAGCTATAAGTCAAGCCTTACAGCGGCAACACATTCACGCGCCGCATATTTGCTGAAACCGGCACGAGCTGCTGAAGGAGACATGAAATGCATTCCTGCCCTTGTGCACAAACAGCGAAGCATAATAATTACCGTTGAGATGCTTCCTCTGCTGGATGCAGCAGGAGCTGTGATGACACTGTGTGTGTCATACGTGTGTGTGGTGTTGTGAGAAAGCAAGGTAAAAGCTGAAGAGGGGGTTAGAGGGGGTGATACTGCACGATGAAGGAAGAAAAGTGTGTTGTGGTAGCTTTATTATTAATTCAGTTCCTCTTCATGGTTTTCTCACATTTTTAATAAATGCATTGTTCCTGGGTTCACTTGCACAGACAGTACAAACACACTCTCTTCATGTGTGGCAAACTTTGCTGAATCAAGGATGAAAATATGTGTTTGGTATTCAGAGTGCTCAGTCTTTTGTTTGCTTTACTATGTTGAATACCTGGCATAGAAAACACTGTAAGTGGTACACTGCTTTATACTATGAAAAAAGGTTTGTTCATAACTGCAAAGCAAAACAAGACTTCAGAAATTTAAAAGCAGAATTCAGCTTCATGTTTGTCTTTTTACTTAGGCAAGTAGTGCCTGTGTGGTTAAAACCTGATATCTCTGTGCCACAGAGCTTCAAAAACTATTAAAAATACAGTGATGAGCAACACTGTCGCGCAGACTAAAACATTTCCCCATTGTGATGAACATGCGCATGGCGGATTATTTAAGGTTATTTAATTCCACAAACACCACCCTGCTGCTGAAATAACCAACAAACATTTCAGGCTCAACAAATGTATCAATCCGCTGCTGAAAATAGTTCTCAAGAAAAGCAGTAACTGCAAATTGTAGTTTTTAAAGATACACGACTCGGTCAGAAAACTACCGAGAGGTGGGCTGAGGATGAGAGTTTGGTTCAAATGAGACACAAGAAAGAAAGAAAATTACAATTTGTTGCCTTTTGGCTCAGGTCCACTTCATATTCACGGTGTATCTCATCAGGCCACACACTGAGTGTCTGAACTGATCTGATGATGTTATCCGATCTCTGTGACTGACAGCAGGTCAGTCTGCATGTTAATGCTTCCTGTGTTTATATTTATGTTCTCTGGTGGCGCAAAGAGCTCATCAAAATAACTGATCATTATTAGTAGGTGATTACTGCAGACTGCAGATCAGTCACTTGTTATGAATAATGAAGCACAGGTAGAGACAACCTGTCTCCTGACAGACGGTGTAAACACAACAGGCTGCAGTTTAAATGATCTGGGTAAAACCCCTCATCCACATGTGGTTGTTATGGTTTACACAGATTAATTATCAGAACATTTCACTCACAGCCTCTAAAACCACGTTTCTACTTTTATAAAATACTGTGGTCGGTTTGGTTTTACCTTCAAAACCAAAATCCACTAAGAACTGAACGGAGAAAATATTCTTAAGTGGTCTCAGTCCAGTTGTTTACTTTGCATTCAAATTCAATCAGCTCAAACAAATTGCACTAACAAACCGTTTTACCCAAACCCAACAGGTCAGATGTTGATTTTGGTGTTTAAATGGGATTTGTTGACAATAATAAGAAAAATTAGAACCACAGCAGCTGAGTCTTTTAATCCCGAGGGAACAGTCACCACCTGCTCTGACTTAAACTAAGTCCAGCTTAATTGAATTAAAAAAGTCCTGTTAGCAAAGCCAACACTGAGCTGGGTTTCAGCTAAAGGTCATTTACTGTAAACATCCAGGTATAAAAGAGGGGACAGCTGTCCCTGGTGACCTTTTTGATCCTGTTAAAGTTCTGGCAGATGTTGCACTGGGCAGGACAGATGAGAAAGGTGTGACAGAAAATCAACAACGGCAGGATCCAGAGCTGCTCTCACAGCTTGGCATGAAGCCATTTACTGCACCAGGGAGCTGGACGCAGCTCTGACCCCCTTGCAAACTCCGAGGCTTTTCTACCTCCTTCTGCCATAAAACCGTTTCATGTAGGTTAGTGGAAATAAAGGGCTGCATTGCACTCGTGACTCCCAGCCCACATGCAGAGGAGATCACTGGATCAATAGCTGCCCTTAGTTTCTCTCCCCAGTGGCTCATGCTGGGAGAGCGAGCGTTGTCAGAAGCATTGAAACTGTTTCCTCAAATAACACAGTTTTGAAAGTGCCTCACATTTCTGTCTCCCATAACCCGAGACCCATTTTCACTGTTAACTCACAGCTTAGCATCCCGGTGATCCCGGACTCTCACATCTTTTTCAGGCTAACTTAAATACGCATTTATCTTCTGCTGTTCAGTTAAGAAACACTTCTCTGAATGCTGGAGCAATTTCTCAGCCCAAACATTACTTCTTAATGCAAACAATATACAAATACCCTCTGTTGTTCTTTTCTGCTTCTTATAATTCAAGTGTAAAGACCAAAGACCAAACCTAAAGAGCAGGCGCACAAGAGATAAAGAAAGGGACATTGGAGCCACATTCAGAGTCAGAAAGATGAGCTCATTTACGATTTTCTCAACAACTAAAAAAGAAAAATCTAAAAAATGTGTTTCATTGTTTTGCCAGAAACAAAACCCTCAGTCAATGTCCCATTAGTAGCTTTTTCTGGAGCTTTTAGCTGCATTTCACTTGTTAATTTGCTGTTTTTAGATGACAAAACATTGCAGATGTTTCCGTGTCTTCACTAATTAGATCCTTTCTCTTCATGTAATCATTTTAGAAACAAGGACTCTTTCCCTCAGCATATGTTCACGTTGCTGTAAGAAGCTCATGTAGTTAGTGGGAAAGCAAATGGTTTATTGAGTCATTGAGAAATGGATTTTATTTGGTAAGTTTCATAACAAGCACATGCTGTAAACCCGCGGGGAATAAATAAAGTTGAATGTCTACGTCACTGAAAATACATCACAAGTTACAAGAATCCAGGATGATTGCTCACAGTGATCTACAGCTAACACACTTCATTGACAACAGAAAAGCAGTCACAGGATGTTGCTGTTATATTTTCTATTTAATGATCAACTCATAGATCAGTGGTTATAGCACTACCATCAAAACCTGTTGGACTGATAGACGTACATACAGTGTGGAGACTTAATGAAAGCTGGAAGCACTGACTGGAGTTCTAGATGGAGACCAGACATTAAAATAAAAAGCTTCACCTTATGATAGAAAAGTGCATCATCACAGCTTGTTGTGTATGTGGCTGCAGACTGATCAGGGTCCATGCTGACCCCTGTCCACTGCTGAAAGCTCCCACAGTGGAGCAGTGGAAAAAGAACGGCTGGTCTGAGGAATCTGTTTGGTTTTTTTTTGGTTAAGTGAGCAGCTGGTTGAGTGTGCACTGTTTATAGAGAAGAAACCACAGCAGGCACAATGAAAAGACTCATGCAGATGTTACTTTGACACAGAACACCTAAACATTGTTGCAGCTCTTCTTGGCAATGATACTTTCTGAAGGCAGTCCCCCTCTTTCAGCAGAATAATGGTTTCTGCCACACA
>OOFC01013796.1:24421-38123 GCA_900323345.1 Pseudochromis fuscus | reverse complement strand
ACTCGCCACGCCTCGACTCGCCTCGGTTGCGTTTCCGATACAGAAAACAGTCCCTTTTCCATGTAGTCATCAGGTGAAGGAGGAGAAAGTTGATGAAGTAATCTTCAGAGTTCTACTGTTGTGACGTCACAGAAAGCAGCTTGAAGAGTGTTTCTGGTGAGAAATGAGTTGTTTTTACTTCAAATATGTTGCTGCAGTGATGAGACAATGACAGCAGGGAAACATTTGTACCCACAAGCCGACAGTCTGCATGGTTATAGTCAGCATAGCAAGTTTCTACTATATGGGGAAAACACTAAATAGATCGGTTCAATGTACAATACCAGCGCTTTACTGCAACGTTAACATTTTATTTAAAAACGTCAGATGAAAAAAAAAACCCATGAGCTCTGACCATAGACTGTATAATCTTTATATACAGTCTATGGCTCTGACCACCCGGTCGGTCGAACAGCTGATGGAGGTCGTAGCTCGGGCTCATATCTCCGAAAACACCGGAGCACGTTTTTAACCAGGCTCTAACTTGAAAACAACTCATTTCAAAAGGCGAGGAGGTACCAGTGGAAAAACGCCATATGGTCCAAAAGTGGCCGCTTTGTAACACAGAAAATGAACGGGAAAGTGAAAGTTATGTCACAAAACCATGCTGATGCGTACCTTTGCGCATTTTTCAGTGGTTGTACGGAAATTTTGGACATTTTCTAGTAGGTATACCTGCGTATCACGCAGACTACACCACTGGTCTGATTTCTATGACAGCAGAGGATGCAGGACCACACCAGTAGACCCACGTCATGGATCCTGAAGTCTGCATTAATTGAGGGACTGGGTGCAGGAGTAGCTGCTGCTGCTGGATGAACCTGCGGAATGTGTTGGACTCAACCAGCCGATTCCCACAGTGCTCACAGGGGGAGGGTTCATCCACAGGAGGCTGGGTTCCTCTTAAAACTTCTCCTCCCTCCTCTCTGCTCCATTTGTTCTTAGCTGTGCACTTGTCCCTCCTGAGACATCCTCAGTAAGTGGAAGCTGTGGACAGATTTAATGTCCTTTACATTTGGTCGTGTGCGTGGACAGTAACAGAGAGCCGTGTCTTGCTTCCATTGTGAACCTGCTGTTGTTTTTTTACTACAACCCCCGGTAAGTTAAACTGTTGTTGGGTGAGTTTTTGTTGTTGATACACGGACGCAGGTGTAGCTAACATGCGTAACGTCACTCGGGTAACGTTAGCTAGCTAAACTAGCTTACTAACTTTATAATACAGAACGCTACGTTGCTATCGTTAAAAAAAACAAAAACCATGAGGTTTTAATTCCTTTTTAATCGACACTGACATCGTTTTGAAACACCTTTTATATGTATATAATGCCCATGCCATACAGGTTTAACTTTATTACGGAAGCCCTAAAAGGACCTAATTAATTACACTTATTTCTGGGCTTTGCCGTGATAACCTAACGAGTTAATTTCAGTGGTGATCTTGAGTTTTTTTGTTTTTTTTTGTCGTTATAGCGAGAAAACAAACTTTGTTTAGAGGAAAATGTTTGTCGTTTTGGCGAGAAAATGACCTTGCTCGCACTAACGAGACAAATTAAAATGAAAGAAAATAAAATGTAATTGTTTAGGGCCTTTTTATGGCTTCCGTACTCAAGCAATTAAAGTAGCAAACACTCGGAAGAAGCAGACGTGTTTAGTTATTAAACCGTCACCTGCAGCCACTCCCGTCTCATGACTTCCCAACTGCTTGTGTTAACCATATGATGTTAACTACTTCTCTGACGCCCCAATGCACCTGTCTGTGTTCATTTAGTCTGACACTTTATTTCAGTGGGAATCGCTATGAATCCAGGTCAGTTACATTCACCTGGGCATTCCTCACATTCCCCATTCCGCTGAAATACACTTAATTATAATCTCGTCCAACCGTTGTCTTTTTAAAGGAATAGAAAACACATGGTTTGGAAGATAGATAGTGACATAAACTAACAATTCATGAGAATTTCTGTGTTTAGATATCCATGTCTGAAAGTCTGAATCCCCCAATCATTGACAGTTTCATGAATGCTGCCATTTTAAATGAGCCCATGTGATGTCAGAGTATTTGAAACAATTAGAAAAATGTTTTATTTCTGTAGCATACACATGCTAAGCCCTTATAATTTCAGTTTGACTTTCAGTTAAACATAGAATTTGCTTGAAATGTCAATTTAAATGAATGAAATTTAAGTAGTCTAAGGGGTCAATTTAACTGGAAGTCAAGGTTAATACCAGCAGGAGTGTATAAAGTAAAACTTTCAGTTGAAAAGCATAAGTGTATTAATTGAAAACAGTTGTTTTAATTGCGTATGGACACTGAAAATGCTGATACAACATTTTGTTTGTTTTTGTTTGGTTGGTTGAAAGGTGAAGGTCCAAGAATAAACACTAAAAGACAGTTAAGATTTGACTTGGTAGTGTAATGAGTAATAGAAGTTTAACTTTTATTTAAAGACATGAAAATGTAGCAAAATGTGTTGTATTTGTGCTATCTGTGACAGCAGAATTAAATTGTAACCATACAAGAGAGCTGATAAACAGCCATACACTGCCTGATTTATACAGTATACAAACATACAAGAACCATAATTAATGTAAGATAATGAACATGCATTGGATTGTAGGAGTCCTGCAGGTTTTGCTGTCTCAGAATAACTATTAAGGAGATAGTATTTAAAAATTGACAATTAAAGGAAGCATGATTATACAAGAATTCATTGATAATTGCTTGCAGTGAACATCTCAGTTGAACGTGTTTCTGAAACAGGACTTTGAGAAGTGTTTAGGTCCTAAAATTCACAGAAAACTGCATGAGAGCATCTCTAGATATATACATACAAATGATAAACAATCCAAACTTTTTAAGAACTAAAAATTGTGTGAAATAAAAAAACTGTGAAGCCATGTACTATGATTTTTCACATACATGACAGCACAGCTATTCTCCAAACCATGCTGTTGTATCTAAGAAGCTTGAGCTTTCTGCAACTATTGGGTTTCAATCATTTCCATGCAACGTGACACTTGCAAAAGTCCTGAAGTCCAACACGGTGAAAAACAAGTCTGCATTTACACATGGTAGAATTACAAAAGTGTGAAGACAGTGCATACAAATGTATTCTTTAACTAAAATGCCTTCATATAAAAATAAGTTTTTAGCATAATTTTCTAAGAGTATATGCTGCTAGCCAGGCCAGTGCTCTCAGGTAAGGAGTTTCATAGTTAAACACTAATCCTGTTGACTTGATTTAGTTTGAGTTTTACTGTGAACTCATTAAAGAAACTTAAATCTTCTGTAAGTCTCATTTGTTTATTGTTAGGAGGTGCTGTGTGTTACCTGGGGGCAGCGTGGCATAGACACATGCGTCACTCTTGGTTGGTGAGAGTTGGATTCACTAGTTCACACTGACAGAAACACATTGGCATGTGATTACAGAACACTACACTGAAGATAAAAACAGCCAGTATCTAGAGGTTAATGAGTAAACTGTGTGTCCAGTGCTGGCGGACTTAAAGACAAAGCGAGAAGTGAGGACGGAGCAGCTGCATGGTTTTCTGGTATTTCTGTTTTTTGGTTTTGTTTTGTTTTTTTTGACAGATTATTCCTTCTGTGATGATGTGAAAACAAATGCAGCCTTCAGGGTGTGTTAGGAACAAGAGCCACATGGATCACTGGTTTCTTTGTATCAGTCAGCTTTTATGGCCTCCTCGGGCTAATGGCTCTAGTTTCACAGCTGTTAACTATGGATGTCCTGGATGATTTGTCTTGTGGTTACAGAACATCAGCAACTCTCACTTGTTTTTAAGAGTCCTGCTGTTGTTGCTGCTCCTGTGTCTGTCGGCCTCAGTGAAACTGCTCGACACAAACAGCATTTAGTAGTATTTTTCCTCTGTCTCTCTCTCTGTCCTCTGCAGGGTACTTGGCAGACTTGCTGGTCTTGTTTTTCTCTTGCAGGGAATGACCTGTATTTCATGCTGCTCTGTTCCCTCTCCGCCCAGTGTGGGTGAATCATTTGAGGTGTGGCTGCCACTTACAACAAGGGGCTGAACCTTACAGCCACAATATGGATAATAACATAGCATGAAGCTTAGAAGCAAGTCTTTAAAAAAAAAAGTAATTTGATACAAGAGCTGGGGAAAAGGTGAGAAAGTCCTCAAGGAAGAGAAAGTTATGTAGTTTTTTTTTTTTTTTTACATGATTGGTTCAGTGTAAAGGATTTTCTCCTCCCCCATTTAATGCTCATCAAAATGTCTGTGCAATAGGTAGAGCACAGAGATGTAACTAAAAGATCTTTAGGTAAGTCGTGTAAACGGTGCACAGGTCATGACAGTGCTCATTAGCAGAAGATAGCATGACAGCATGTTAAAGTATACTCTCCCCAGTATGATAATTACCTACATTACATCATGTTTACATCATGTTACAAGTACTTAAGTGTCTTTTTACAGACGCTGTATCACCTATATCAAGTGAACACATCAAAAACCAATGGGGTGATTCTTTTTAAATGGGCAACTACCTGCAGCAGCGCTTTCACTCAGAAGCTGTTAAAGTCATAGACTTTGCATAGAAATTGACAAATGGACAAAAATAAGGTCAATGCGGAAGTGCAAAAAAGTGCAATATCCTCGACGGCCACTAGATACTGCCTCCAAAAAACTTTTCAAAACTTTATGTAAAAAATTATAAATTTTTATCATGAAATACTCGGTCAATACATTTTTTGAGTTATTCTGATGTCATTAGCTAAAGTCAGTTCTTCTCAGTGATCTGGTGGTCAATCTGAAAAAAATGTATTATAAAGTAGTTATTAGTCTTCAAAAAGAGGAATAATCAGGGGTGAGGTTAGTTTGATCGAGAGGTCTGGTCTCCAGTGAGATCAGCTCTGAGCTTGACTCTCATCTACATTGGACACTGTCCTCAGGTTCAAGGATCAGACCAACCTCCTCACTCCCCCCTTCAAATCCAAATATGGTCACCTCTGGCTCCAAACAACCAACATCAAACCACAAACCAACAGGCGACATCACAGTAGCATGGTCCATTCTCTGCACAGCCTATGATTAAAACCCTTATGAGTGTTACCATCTGTAATGCGTAAGTTTCTTTTCAAAAGTAGATTGATGAGCAGCCAGACTGCGTTAATCTTCTTGTGGAATGCAGAAATCTTTCAAAGTATCATAAAACACTGTTAAGGGAGCGATTATATAAGTGACAGTTGTAGTGTTCAGTATTTGAGCTGGTTTTGCCTGTAGTGTTTCAGCCTAAAAACAGTAGCAATGTTTTGAAGTATATCTAGTTGTTTTTCCAGGTTACAGACAAAACTGTGGGTTTCAAGCCTTTCTAAATATTTGCAGCAAACATTATGTTCAGGTTTCTGCTCCTGTTCTGCAAAAAGAAGAGCCAGAGGCGAGCTGCAGAGCTCCTGTGTGTTTGTGTCACATCTCCTATAGTCAAACAGTCATGTGTGTTTTAGGTGTGTCTGACTGAACAGATACTGTGAAGAATCTTGGGTTCAATTAGTAGCTATGAAGTGGACTTTAAAGCTGATGTGATGTGTCCATGTTTATACCTGTTGTCCACTTAGATTGAAACATTTCCTGTCCTGCATTGCTCCTCCTGTTGTCTGATGTGTGGCTGCTGCTGTTGAATTGGATTGAGGAGTTTGTACAAAACACTTGATCGCTCTAATTGACCCTTAAGGGCCCATTAGCATGTGCACATGCTGCAGGCAACTGCTCTAAAACTGAGACACAAAAACTCAATCAGACTAGACCAGAAACGTTCATCGCCAGTCGTCCTGTTTTGTTTTTATTCGTTGGTGTAAGATCTTTTTCCCTTTTGTGGTTTTTCCAGCGTCACAAGGAAACTCTGGAACTCGGAAACAAAAAGGCAGAAGTATATATGAAGGTGAGTCAAACTGGGTCACAGACAAGGACATGATTGTTTTTTTAAAAGTCATTTATGAGCACAGATATGAGGAACACAAAGGCATGTGTCAGTCATCGTTTTCACGCCACACTGCACAGATGATATCTCAGAGTCAAAGATAGATACTGAGGAGTTAGTAACTACTATATCCCTTTAAAGTCTGATAGGACATGTTGATATGTGTGTGCAAACAGCTGCTGCACCTGTGTGACTGTAATAAACTGTTACCACTGTGCAGCTCTGTCTTCTCTGCAGTTTGTAGTTGTGTTTTTGGCTGGAAGCTGGTTTGACTTGAGCTGTCTTGTCACGGTTTGCCAAACCAGTTCCCTTCCCACGGGACTAGATATTGTGTTTTCTCTGGTTTTTTTCCTCCATCCATAAATATCCTGTCAGTTTCAGGGATTGTGAGTCGGCAAAGAATTTTTAGTAACAGATAATAATATTTTGAATGTTTTGTGTTGTGTTGCTGGGCCCAGATCTGTAATGATCTGTCCTGTTGATACTGTTCATACCAACAGGTCACATTTTATTGAACTTTAATATGAAGCTCTTGTGTAATATATCTTTTGGTACATATCAATAGATAATATTCTTATTTTTAACATTTCAATCACTGACTTGATTCAGTTTGTTTTTTGTTTTCATGTAAATTCAACAACTCCAGCCTCCTGTTCCTCAGTGTGTTCGTTTTTGGATAAATCAGTGTCTGAAAAATGTTAATTGGCCCCATAATGACAACCTTACTGCACAATGTCTGGTATTTGTGCATTTTAGACAGATGTGAGTTTGTATGTAAATATTCAAAAAGGAAAACAGTTAGTATAACTCACTAGTGTCTTTAACCTAATTCCTCTGCATATCTTCACTCATTCATTTTTCACCCACCTGATGTTTAGTCTCTGACACATCATTTGTCTTTCTGTCTTCTTGACTCACAGAGGATTTGTCTGTTTCTTTCTTTGTTGTTGTTGTTTTCTCTCACAGCACTGGGGAGAGTGTTTCTCCCCCGGCCTCCAATGGCCTTCCTGCCAGCTCCCTTAGTCCAGGCATGACTGTCACCCCCAAAAAATCCAGCCCTCAACCTGCTGCTTCTTCTTCTCACAGTGACACGAGTCCCAGGTCGGTGATATTGTTTGAGTTAAAACAAATTTCTCTTGTGTACTCTTTCTGTATTAGTAACATCGACTCTGCAGCTGACTGTGTCTAAATTTAGGTTTTGCTGATTCATTCATAGTACAGAGTGTTTTCCAGTCAAGAGCCAGCAGCAAAAATTCAAAGGTAGTCTCGTGTTTTTCCAGGTTCATTGTGAGCCTGACAGATGTGTGGTTCTGAGTCATGTGACGTCTTTTTATCGCTTTTAGTGTCATCGTTCTATTGTCCCTGTGGTTTTCTTTTACTAGCCATCGGGTAGATAAGATCAATCATCCAATGGAAGCTTCCAGCTGAAATTAGGCAATGCCACTGAACACCTGCAGTATTGTGTGTGTGTGTGTGTGTGTGTGTGTGGGTGTGCACGTTTTAGTGCTGACATCACATTTTAATTTACCTGCTGAGCCGTATCTCATCATCTCAAAACAACCAGATCCGGTCCTGCGCAGATGGATGAGGCCGATGGTCTGCGCTTGAAGCACTCCTCTGAGGACTCCCTGTTGCTGGCTTCCTCCTTGGCCGAGCCCATCAACCTAGAAGGTCAGTCGGTCACTGTCAGCAGGATGAGGAGCCGCTGAAAGCTCCATACTGTCACAATAATAGCAACAGCACGATGAAACATTGTTTATTTTTGTCAAATTTAATCTTCACACATGTAACAGGGTTCAAAGACACCCAGACTGTTGATCACTTTTACTCACTTTATTAATGACGGTTTGGTCCCCAGACCTTCATCTGGTTTTATAATGACATATAAGTCATATAATCCTTTATGTGAAGTCAATACATAGAATCGGTGTAAGATTTGAGATCATAGGTGTGTATGATATGAGTGTTAGTCACCTTTATAATGTGCAAAAATATTTTGTATGTGGGTCATTGCATAAAAACAATTCCCAAACATTTATGGATGTGTCCTTGTTGTGTACATATTTTAATTTGGTTACAGTAATTTAACAAATGTCATGGTGCAAAGGTATTCAAAATAAGAATGATGCATCGTTGGATCAGTGATGAAATGATACCCTTTGTTGTTCAGGATGCTAAAGATTAAAATAACTCCAACCTCTTCTCTAGCTATCTCTAGTCCATTTTATTTCTTTTTCTTTTCTTTTTTAATCAATAATGGACACAGAAGCCTGTAACACACCAAAAATAATGAGACACTTGAAAATGATTAAAAATAACCTGCACTCACCAGCACTGAATCACTGCTATAGACACTCATATGACCACAAAACACTACACTTTGTGCGATACAAATCCTAGTGTGACTGTGTGTGTGTCATCCAGACTCCCATTATGCTCAGCTACAAGGCGAGCTGGAATCGGATGCCCAGAACCTGGGGGCGGAGTCCTGGAGCCTGGCAGTGGACCAGAACTACCTGAAGTCCCTGAACAAAGAGGTTGTTAAAAGACAGGATGTCATCTATGGTGGGTTGAACTGGATGGATAGATATATAGATGTAAACAAGACTGAGTCACTCTGAATTAAGTAAATATCATTATTAAATAAATATTCTGTAAAGATGCAACCAACTTAAAACCTACAGTTTATCTGTGTGTGTGTACAGACATTATTTTCTCATGTCAGTCACCCATTAAAAAAAGGTTGAATGTTTGATCGCGGCCAGCAGAGCACACATTGATTTCACTTCTAAAGCAAACCTGACAATGCCTGTAATTATGATGATGATGATGATGATGGATGCCATCCTCACCCCTCAGGACCTTTTGATGAAACACACCTCTGCTATGATAATAAGTATAATGGAACCAGTAATTGTGTTGTGTCTAACATGACAAGTTCACCTGAGAATACCTTTCCCTGCTCTGACCCACTTGCATCATATTGTTTAGCTTCATGTGTGGGAACTGCTTGGCAGCTTCCTGGTAGCATGTTGAGCAACACCAATTAAGACTTCTCCTCTGTATTCATTTTCCTAGAGTTGATCCAGACGGAGATGCACCATGTACGCACATTAAAAATCCTTCTCCGTGTCTACATGCACGAGCTGAAGAAGTTCATGCTGATCGATGAGCTCAGGCTGGAGCGGCTCTTCCTCGGAGTGGACGCTCTGCTCGGCCTCCACCAGCACTTCCTCAACTGCCTCAAACTGCGGCAAAACCAAAGTCAGGAGGAGGGAGGCCCAAACAACTACCACATCACACAGCTGGGGGATGTCCTCATCTCTCAGGTAGGAGACAGCAGGGCTCCAGAATATACCTTCAGGTCATGAAGGGTTTTATCTCAGCATAACACACAGTAAAGTTTTTCTAAAACAGTATAAGGATGTTCTAGAAGAAGTAAAAATGATCATGAATTTAAAGATGGTGTTGTGCCCACCTTGCCTGTGTACTCTGCAGTCTCGTTATTGGGCATTGTTACCTCCACCAAGGAGTTTGTTTTCAACCACATCACTTTGTTTGTGTCTGTCTGTTAGAAACAGTACAGAGAAATTACTCAATAGATTTTTCTTTTTTTTTCTTTTTTTTTTTTACACGATCTGTTAAGTTTTGGAGCAGTGGTTAGCAAAAAGGTTCTGGGTTTGAATCTCAGTTCGGACTTTTCTATGAGGAGTTTGCATCTTCTCCCTGTGCATGCGTTGGTTTTCTCCGTGAACTCTGGTTTCCTCCCACAGTCCAAAGACATGGACGTTAGGTGAATTGATGAATCTAAATTGAGCACAGGTGTGAGTATGAGCGTGGATGGTTGTCTCTTTGTATGATGACTGATGACCTGTCCAGGGTGTACTCACCTCTCACCCTTGGAGAGCTGGGATAGGCTGCAGCCCCCACACGACTCAGTTGGATAAGCGGGTATAGGTGATGGATGGAGGGATGTTAAGTTTTGGGAAGATCCATTGTTGAAATCCTGTCTGAAACATATCCTGAGAATTTCTATTACCTCCTGTTAGGGGCAGTAAATTACGACCACTGTGTGTGTGAGCAAGAGAGGAAGAAGCAGGAGGTACAAAATGAAATGTTTCAGCTGTTTGGGTAAAATGTATAACTTCAAAATCCACACACATGCGGGATGATAATGTTTACAGTCTGAGAGCGTTTGGTGTAGATCAGACCTGGATTATGCTCAGGTGGAGGTTTGTGCTCTTTCTGGTTTCCAGTGCTTTTAATTAGCTGTGCATAAAGATGCATGTAAGCTACACGGTTTACTCAGTGGAAATATGCAGTTCTCACTAAATGCTGTGTTTACATTTTTACTCTGAAGTCTACAACAAAGTGTTTGTGGAAAAATTCACCAGGTCTGTGAAGAACAGGATTAAGTGAAAACATTTACACATTTGGGTGATCTTTACATCCAGTCACATTTTCAAAACTAGATGTCCCTCTGGCTGGGTTTAAGTTGCAAGCTTTTCCTCCAGGTCACCATTACAACCCAGCATATAGCACTGACACTGTTATTGTTGTGACTATTGTTCTCATTGTGGCTCAGATACAGGAACAGGTTTGAGGTTTGGTTCTCCAATTATCTAAACTAAAGGCTTTATTCAGGGATAAATTGTGTTGATGTACTCCTGTTTTTCCTGCTTAGCAACACCTCACTCTTTGTATCTGTATCCATCCACCTCTCTCCACCCCTGTCAGTCTGTGAGCATGTGCTGTGTACAGTGCACAGGAGTCCAGAGGAATTGCTGGTATGTTTGAAATGCTCTGTAAAGCACTGCAGATGGGTGTGTTTGCTCCATAAGCTCAGGAATGATGCTGTGTCACAGGCCTCACGTTCTTGGAGAAGCATTTTTTTAATGTCCTCTTCTGTCAATGAGGAAATCAGAATCTGCAGAGAGCTACTAGAGCTTTGAAGAAAACCTTATTGTGTAAGTGTTTTCTACTGCAACTGACAATGGGATTTGATATCACATTTTTAAATCGGTGACTGTTTAATTATAGGAACAATAATAACAATTGGGTTGCTATAAAAAAAAAAAAACATTTAACCAAAACTTTTTATTGCAAGGTGCAATTAAAATAATACCAAATTGTCTTTTGATGGACTGGGCTGATATGATAAATGTATTGTATTGAAATGAATGAAAACAAAATGATGAGAGATGCAAGTGCATAGTGGCGATAGTTTAGATTTTTTATTTTGGCAGGATGTGGTTAATATATTCAGATGTGCAGTACATACTAAACACACACCCAGGTTAAGCAGTCTTTAAAATTATGAGACTGAGATTTGTTGGAGAACCTGAAATGGTAAAGAGTCCAGTAAACTCTGTATGAACTGCTTGTCACATGCTTCAGAAACCTCCTCCCCAACACCTTTCCTTCACAACAGATTGGGAGGTGTGTGTCTGACAGTTTCTGTAACTTTCCTAAACTCTGTCTGACATTCACACCTCGTCTTACACTGACCAGCCAGAGGCGACAAAGCAGCTGGAAATCTAAGTAATCCCGTCACATTTCACAGGACTTCCACTGACTGACGCTGTATTAAAAATATATATATTTTTGACTGTAACCAGGCCCAAACACACACACACACCAGATTTGTGCCAGAAACCAACACCCATTGTTTTCGGTGTAAACCTGCAGACTTGCGGTATCTTGATCTGTGTCACTCAGTGTTGACACATGTCAGCGCATCAGCATACGTCACTGTCCTATTTCTCACAATCAACTCATCTGTGCTCATCATTTCATGGGACTGTTTGTTTGTCGTTTCTATATGACATGCACAGTGTTCATGCTTTGGACCATTTTTGGGCCATAGAGCCACTTAGAAGGAAATGTTTGACTTTCTCCTTTTTATTTCACATAAACAATGATTATATTTGAAAATTGTTTACATTTTGAAAGTATAAAGTTTTTCCATTTTGTGTCAGTTTTCAGGTCCACTGGGGGAACGAATGATGGAGTGTTACAGTGTTTTTTGCAGCCATCAGCCTGAAGCCATCAGTTTCTACAAAGAGCAAATGCAGAGCAACAAGAAGCTGCCGATTCTTATCAGAGTAAGTAATTTATTCTCTCTTAAGGGTTGTCGAAGTTATTTTCTTCAACATCTGTCCCAGTAACTATGAACAATGCTGCCCTTCAGTTGTAAATGCTACAGATTTTTTTTTTTCTTAGAAAATAGGTCAGCTGCCTCTCGTGCGACGGTTGGGGATCCCTGAATATTTCCTGTTGGTGACTCAACGCATCACAAAATATCCCGTCCTGGTGGAGCGAATCATACAGAACACTGAAGGTAAAAACTCACATCTCATCTCAAGTTGTTACAGTCCTGAAGTCATCGGTCATTTTTACACTCATCTGGTGAAGTAGGTGGTAATAAAAACACAGACTGGACTGGTCCTTTGCCTTCATATGTGTAAATAGATGCTGACTCATGTATTTGTTTCTCGCTCTTTACAGCTGAGACAGACGAGTACAAGTCTCTGGTTGAGGGTTTGACGCTCATCAAAGACACCATCTCTCAGGTGAACGCTCAGGTCAGCGAATACGAGAAAGCAGCACGTCTGAGAGAGATCGGCCTCCGTCTGGAGCCGAAGTCTCTGGGGCGGCTGAAGGACGGACGGCAGCTCCGCAGAGAGGATCTGATCCAGGGCAACCGGACGCTGCTGCACGAAGTCGACGTCACCTGGAAATCCACTGGCAAATGCAAAGGTTTGTCACAAGTTCACAGACATTGTGGTTATTGTGTAGTAAATGATCATTGGTCAGTGTTTTACAAACTATTTAAACTGTAAAACATTAATGAGAGTGATGGTCTGACTCTTCAAGTTTCACCTCTCTCTACAGCGAACTTCTGCATATCTTGGTTTTTAAATTGCAGTAAAGGGTCTAACTGTGAAGGATGAAGCATCAAGTGACTGATGGCTCAGTCAGTTACTGTAGTATTCGAATGATGACATGTACTTGTTTTCTTTTGTTGTTAATAGTTTCAACTTTGGAGCAAATGGCTTTTGTAAAAAGTCCAAAGATTATGAAAACCTGTGCAACAACATTTTTGTGTCAAATGTAAGATAAACATGTCTGAAGTTCATCTTTTATGGTAAGTTGAGTAATGGCATCAAGCTCCTGTGTTGTTTTGATGTTGAGCAGCTTTAATCTCCCCCTGCAGACATCCACGTTGTGCTGCTGTCAGACATGCTCCTCCTCCTACAGGAGAAAGATCAGAAGCTTGTGTTTGCTGCTGTGGTGAGTTCAGCCCAAACACTAGTGAACAGAGAGACTTAATGCATCATTCATACTTGCATGTTTTTCCAATCTGCACAAACCAAAGCAGTGTGAATATTAACTCTAATCCACCTACTTTATCTTGAAAAGGTTAACTTGAAGGTATCTAAGAGGGTCTTAGCTGCCTGATCTACCTCTATGATAAAACCTGCTGTTTTATTGTGACTCCTGCAGGATAATAAACCACCAGTGATCTCCCTTCAAAGACTGATAGTCAGGGAAGTTGCCCATGAAGACAAAGCCATGTTCCTTATCTGTGCGTGCACCACCAGCCTGCCGGAGATGTACGAGATCCACACGGGCTCCAGAGAGGAACGCATCAAATGGATGGCACTCATACGAGAAGCTGTGGACTGGTGAGCTCAGTACAAGAAAGATGAGTAGTTA
>OOFC01013796.1:0-24399 GCA_900323345.1 Pseudochromis fuscus | reverse complement strand
GACAGGAGCATCAAATATTACTTTCAGTAGTAGTCACTCAGATTCTTTCAGCTTCACCAGTAGTGGCTGTATTAAAGGTTTCATTGAGTTTTCAAAATAAAATAGATTTGTTCTCTTTGAGACATAAATGAACTCTAATGGTTGCATGGAAACGTGCCCTTTAAATTTAGAGTTTCAGCTACAAATTTAATGTAAATAAGATTGAAAGAGTAAGATTGCAGTGGGGTGAGGAGTTCAGCCATTCAGGAGGTGCTTAGAGTACAGCTGCTAGTCCTCCACATTGAGGGGAGCCAGTTGAGGTGGTTTGGGTCTCTGACCAGGATGCAGGTTTACTAGGCACGGCCAACCAGGCAGTGACCCAGAGGTCAGCCCAGGACTTGCAGGAGGGATTGTATCTTCCAGTTTGCCGACTAGCGCCTGGAGAACTTGCAGGGCAATGTATGGGCAGGGTATGTCTGGGCTTCCCTGCTCGCTCTGCCACCACAACCCTGGATGGTATTACAGAAGATGATTGGGTGGATTTGATATAAATCCTGCCATCAGTTTTGGGGATATCTGAGATATAGGGAGTAATGGTTGTATTTCATGGCAGTCTTCTCAGAACAGTTTGTGCTGAGACACAAACGGATGGATTGAGGACCAGAAAATCATCTCTTATTTTTTTTATCCTCATTGTATCGTACGCAACATGATGAGATTGAATCAAAAAACACAAGGAAGAGAGTGTTGTCATGTGGAAAACTGATTTAAACAATGGGTCATAAAAAAAGTCTTTAAATTATTACATAAATAAACATTACTGATTAAGTTGTCTGTGTGATTCAGTCTCCGTGATGAAGAGCTGTACCACCAAATGATCGGCAGACTGCAACATTTTCAAGGTAAGACAGCTGAGATTATCTACTGACTCCCACAGAGGATGTTTTGTGGTGAAAAGATAAAGCGATAAACATTTTCTTTTGTGCTGTTGCTCTTCAGATATTCTGAAGGTGAGGGATGACCAGATAAAGCAATGTCTGATGGAGAAGCAGCAGATCTTTGCAGCTCTCTGTGAGGATGTGACGGAGCAGGAAACCCCCCACAAAGGGCTGCTGCTCCGAGGAGACACAACGGACCTCCAGCAGGGGGAGACGCTGCTTAACGGAGCCATCGACGAGGGTGAGGGGAGAGACAACAACAGTTTCTACTTTCTCATTCAGGAATAATGAGGTGGATATTTTTGCCCTGGCAAGCTGTGAAATCCTCATGTTTTGAAGTTAACGTAAATATGAAGTAAACTTCTCATACAGTCATGACCGAGAACACTGATGTTATCTTGAAAGGAGGAGATTAAGACATTTTGTTTCTTTTGTCTACAGTGGAAAACCTGCAGAACTTGCTCTTCATGAGGATAAAAGACTCGAACCTTCCTGCCCAGGAGAGTAAGATGCAGGGACAGCAGCTCAGGAGGGGCGAGACCTTTGGAGTGGCAGATGGTAGCCCTGTGGCCAGCCCCATAAAAAGTAAGAGGCCAGCTAACGTAGTACAACAGCAAACATTGTGAAGACAAATCCTGTTTGGCCGCATCATCCTCCTCATAGTGTGTCATTTGCATGGAAAGCAAATGGTTTATATCATGAAAGGCAAGGGTCCCCAATCGTTGGACATGTAGGTCAATTTTAGAGATACAATGTATCTAATTTTCCTAAAACTAGTTCCTTCTGAGGTGAAAAACCAGTTGTCCTGACAGATTATTTAATCTGCAGAAATAAAGAATTAATGGGAGCCTTTACTCACCTCAGCTACAGACAGTAACCGACTTCTTTTTGAAGCAGACTTGTATGAGAGGCAGGTTTTTATTTCTAATTTCCTGGGTGATGAGGAGAATTAGTCATATTCTAGTATGGAGCCCCATTGTGAGGCTTCAAAAAGAGTGGCTTGGATCAAAAGATCACATTTACTGGATTACACTGTAAATACCACAGACTGTGTATAGAATGAATGAAGCTAATGTGATGTCACCCATATGTTTGTGGATTTGAGTTTTGAAGCCAAGAGTTTGGCATTTGAACGTCTGTGTATGACACTGGAGTTCAAATCTGTGACCAGACCTGTCAATCATACAAACCACACCCATAAATTTTCCCCTTTTTGAAGATTAATATCTACTGAATGATGAATGCTTTTCAGATGGCCCAGATCACTGATAAGAGTTGACTTTAGCTAATGGCATCAGAATGACTTGTGAAAAATGTATTCAGTGTTTCGTGTTTGCAAACTACCGTATTTTCCGGACTATAAGCCGCTACTTTTTTCCGACGCTTTGAACCCTGTGGTTTAAACACCGGTGTGGCTCATGTATCGGCGGCACGAAACTCGTTAGCTTTTTACAAGCTAGCAAGCTCCGTGCCGCCGATACATTTAGCGTCGTCACATCAGACCCGGTCAGAGTGGACCACATGAAACTGTTCGAATAAATTCAATAGCGGCTTATAGACAGGTGCGCTCAATAGTCCAGAAAGTAGGGTAGAATTTTGGGATTGAAGTCAGTTGGAGGCAGCATCCAGTGGCCGTCTGAAGTATTGCACTTTCTTCTGCATTGGCCTCATTCTTGAAACCTGATTGGTTCAGTGGATAGAAACCCTTTATTTCTTAAAAATGCGTTTGACTTTAATGTATGTACCCTGCTTCTTCCCCAGTTTGTATTTCTTCATATTGCCGCTGGTCATTAGACACCCAGCTTTACTTAACTCGTTTTATATGTAAGGATGCAGTATTAGGGAATTTGTTGATTGACTTTGGATGTGGATGATTTCATTTCCTCAGATGGAGATGCAGCTGACGGCCTTGATGACAGCGAAGTCTGTCCCCTATACATTACTCACCACAGTAGTGACCTCCACGACATATACTACTCTGAAGGCCAGGAGCAGTCTGTGAGTCTGGCGGAAATAAAGGATCTAAATCTGATGTATTATTAAATTGATCAAATCTAAAATACTTTTATATTTACTTCCAGGCTGATGATGAAACTGACACACACTTAGCACTAAACTGCAATTCAACCTCAAGTCAGTTCCCTGAGGCAGAGGTAAACCTTCTTATACTTACTCTGTAAATGTTTGTTGTTTCCTTTTGTCTGTTTTCATTCATGTTGCTCATTTCCCTCTGCAGGTGTGTGACAGTGTGATAATGCTCGCACAAAGACTCTACAGCTTGCAAGTAAGACTCAGATCTGTGTTGTATTCAGCCTGCACCTCATTGTCTCAGGTCATATTATTTCCATTTTGCTTCCACTTGTGAAAACTATGTAATTTTCTTCACTACAATACATCGTGCAGGCAATCATCGCCCAGCAGGACAGCCAGATTGAGCTGCAGCAGGCTTTTCAGTCGAAGAGTAAACAGCCCGCTCGTCACTTCAGCAACGTGCTGCTCGAACAGGAGAAGCAGCGCAACCTGGAGAAGCAGAAGGAGGATCTGGCCAACTTAAACAAGCTGCAGGCTCAGCACCGAGAGGAGCAGCAGCGCTGGGAGAAGGAGAGGGAGAGGCAGAGGATCCAGATCGAGTCGCTGGAGGCTCAGGTGCAGCAGAGGGAGGAGACGTGCCGGAGGTGGGAGGAGAAGCTGAACGAGGAGAAGGCCGAGCTGGAGAGGCAGAGAGAAAACTACCAGCAGGACCTGGAGAGACTGAGGGAGTCCACCAAATCAGTGGAGAAAGATAAGGAGCGTCTGATGCTGGAGAAGGACCGTGTGGAGCAGCTGCAGGAGAAGTTAAAGTTGAAGTACATCGCTACTGCAGGACAGGCCAACTATGATGATCCTGCACAAGTGAGGACTCTGATTCATTCAACTTTTACCAATATCACTGACATTATCGTGTCCGTGTGAATGAAATTTACCAAAAGTGTTTGAATCATCTCCTTTTTCTCCCTCAGTCCTGGAATCTCTCCAGTCACCCGTCGTTCAGGGGAAGTATAGTGAACGGAGGTGGTGGTGGTTCTCTGAGCTTAAATGCAAAGCCCCACATCTTGCCCGCCGGCACTGCCGACCCCGCAGAAGTTCCTCCAAAGGTTCCACCGCGCAAGGAGAGCATCAGCATCCAGCCGGCCAAAACCGAGCTGCCCATCCACCTGATCAGCACCACCAACCAGGTACACAAACCTGCAGCCGTGCAGCAACAGATCCCCACCAAGCTGGCTGCTCTCTCCAAGGGGAAGGAGAAAAGCTACAAGACGAAGGGGTCCCACCAGAGAGCGCACAGTGCAGGTCAGGATGCATTTATAAACCAAGGGACCTTCGGATTTCAATGTCTTGCTGAATAAATGCTGTTTCCAACTGTTTGCGATTAAAACAGTCCTGTCTTTCTATATTCAGCTAATATAGACGTGAACCAGGTGCTGCCCATCCGAGTGAGCGGGAAAGAAGGAGGCAGTCTGAGATCCACAAGAAAAGTCAGCCCTCAAAGGATCTACCACTCAGGTACAAAGAGAGAAAATTATTAATTATTGTAATTTTTTTTAATTTATTACCAAAATTTTGCCTTTCAGTGGAATAAGTGTAGTAATGTGAAATGACAGTATTTGTTGGTCAAATCTTTTATAAGCAGCTGCTGCAGCACTGTTTGCCAGCAGGGGGCAACATCAACATGTTTACAACTCAGTGTGTGTAGAATCAATGAATGAACAGCGCCCTCTTGTGGACAATGTGTAACCGGTTAAACATGACTGAGCACAAGCCAGATGCACTCAGTGAGCACATTATCAGTGTGAACACTCAGCAGCAGCACGTCCACATACTTTTAACTACAGAAACCATTCACCTCCTGCTTGCATTGAACTTGTTTCTATTTTTTATGAAATTCAACTTTTTTTCAACTAACTTCTTCTTTTTCTACCTGTTTTATCCTTTTTAAAACTTCATACTATTCAAATGATTTAAATTTCTGTGCTTTTGTTCAAATCTTTCGCTGTCCTTCAGCTGTTCTTGAAAACTATGTTTCAACCAATATTATTATTATCCTTCATACAAATCTTCGACTGCTTTCCAACTTTTATTCTTTTGAAAATCTTGAGCATATTTACACAATTCTTGCCAGATTTTTTTTTTTTTTTTTCAACTTTCAACATTTCAGATGATTTGTGGACCCAACCCACTCCATTAGCTGATCCACGGCCACCCTTGAGATTTACAGATTTAGATTTAAAACCAGTTGTAACAACTTCTTCCTTTCTTCTTTCTTCAGAGACCTTCAAAGCACCAGGACCTGCCCACAGCGTGAAAACGTCTCAGTCCTTCAGCACAAACAAGCGCAGTGGTGGGAGCACTCCTCCACCGGCACCGCCGCCTTTCCCCAAAGACATTATTGAGACAGGAAAGGAGAAAGTAATATTCTTTTAGTCATGGACTCAGGACTAGAGACTGGAGCTTGGACTAGGCCCCGTCCAGCACAGACTCACACCCACATGTGGATGGACCTGTGAAAAGACACTGCACCTGAATTCATGACGTCCGTGTGTTTAAAGAGGACAGTTAATGTTACGGTTCTTTATCACTGGGAATCAGCTGTTTGAGTTCAGACCAGCTGAAGATGAAAAGATGAAGCTGTTTGATAACGAAAAGCACATTTATGGTAAAGGTTGTTTAAAAAATGTAAA
The DNA here is from genome assembly GCA_900323345.1 of Pseudochromis fuscus. Taxonomy (NCBI): domain Eukaryota; kingdom Metazoa; phylum Chordata; class Actinopteri; family Pseudochromidae; genus Pseudochromis; species Pseudochromis fuscus. Next base: position 18,764 of record OOFC01013796.1, on the reverse strand, counting down.
AAAGCCGAACAGGCCTGTTTGTACTTTAGAGAAATTATTTTTAATGAAGATTTAATTACTAAAGACTTTCTGGAGAAGCTCTTTTTTTGTATCATTTTTATTTTAAATGAAAGTAGGTTATCTGTAACCAGTTAGCACTCACGTCTGAAGCTTTCTCTTTAATTTAATGAATGATAAACACGGTGTGAGGAAGCTGTGGATCTGACAAGTTTACATCTGTTTAAATATAAAGTGCCAAGCAGTTTTATTTCAGAGTGAATCAGATAGTCATGTGTGCAGAGTAAAATGTTTTTTGTTCAATAATGTTCAGGCATCGTGAAACATGATGCAGGATTTTCTCTGGTGGAAACACACTGACTGCTCTCACCTCTTGGTTCCATGTAAAATATGTAAGAAACCAAAACTAATGGATCATGGAATAAAAAAGTGGTTGATTTTAAAGATTTGAGTGTTTTGTGGATTCTCAACATTGTCACCTTCAATTTATTATCTTTTAAAACTACTCCACTGATTTTCAACTTTTCATTTCACGACCTTTGTACTGACAGAACAAAAAAAACTGACAGAACAAAAAAAACAAACACATACAGGAACATTTTAAAGTACAGTGTAACAAATTTTAAAATCTGTATTGAAATAGTTGTATCTCTACATCAAAAAAACTTTTGGTCATTAAGTAATCACATCCTGAAGTCCACATTCAGTGGTCCCTCCTGTGCTCATATTCAGCAGTCTGAGAGTGATGAACCATCGGAGCATCCACCAGGGAGGAGGAGGTCGACGTCACCACCTTCCCCCTCATCTACAGTGCTCTCATCTCATCCATTCCCAGGAGAATTAACAAACATCCACATTTGACCTCAGATGACCATCTTAATGAAGGTCATTCATATCTGGCCTCACAGCAACAGTCATCATTTCAGCCAGGAGCACGAGTGAGCAAATGGTATCGATGTTAACGATTAAACTGAGATGTAAAACCTGCTGCTCCATACACGTCGAGAAACATTTTCAGGAATCTTCAACCAAGTTAACATCATTTAGATGAGCATCTGATAAAGTGACATGTTTAACTTTAGGTCAAGGGTTTATTTATTGTGGTGGTGGTATAACGTACACACTAAAAAATGCTGGGTTGTTTTAATTCAGGACTGGTTAAATATTTGACAGCTACATGCAAAATTAATGTAATCCAGTCAAACTGCTCTGGTTGATAAAATACTGTTTACTGGGTAAACACAACAAAATATTGGGTAAGAATTATGAAATGTTGGGTAAAAACAGCCCAACTTACTGGGATAAATTAACCCAACATGTAGTTAGTCCAATATTGACCCAGTTCTGGATTAAAACTCAATTTCTTAGTCTTAAATTTTTAGATATGCTGCAACGTGCCTGCAAATGCAGAGGAGGCTAAAAGATGGTAAAGGTGGAGATAAATAATATTGGATTTAAAATCTACTTTGTAAATGTGTTGGTTACAATTCATGGATACACACAATAACTTTGTTAGCTCAAAGTGACTCACAGAGCTTCTCCTCTGTAAGCATCACTGCACTACAGCTGCAGGATGGTAACAATAACAGTCTTAATATACGCAGGTACACGTGGTGCTGTGGAGCTCTTTGTGTAAACCCCTCTGACAAACAGTGTGTTATTTGATCAGATAAGTGATCCAGAGTAAATAGAAACTCTCTCCGTCCTCCACTGTGAGTGACTGCGCTGAAACGACAACAGGCTCTTTGTCAGACGGCCGTAGCGACTTTCCACAGCTGGAAGGCTGCGATGAAAAGATGCATTCACATCCAACACAGACAGCATCCTGACATCAGCTGCTGAAGTCTACCAGAGCATTTCATACTCATTTTATACTATCTCTGTGTACGCAGGAAAAAAACAAATACACCAAATGTCAAATACAATGTTTTTCTTTATTATATGTATTCCTCAACAGAGGCATTAAAAACCACTTGGTGACAACAAACTATACTGGTGAAGGAATAATCTCATGTTCCAGAAAACTCAGTCAGATATTTAAGCTGCTCTCATTTCACCAAATTATTCTCACCTTTTTACACAGAACTTGTTCATCTGCATCCCAGATGAAGGAGAATCGGTAGTTTAGAGAGTGAAGTGACAGCGACATGTCACTCCCTCAGGTCAGAACACTGGATATACTGAATACTGCCTCTCTCTGTTTCTTTAAACCCTTTTTGATTACACATAAACATATACATACAGGAGCCAACAAACCCGTCGGCCCATGAATTACAAAATATTGTGCAAATGCTTTGTACAAACTCTCAGAACATTTGTAACACGATCAGTCAGTCGCTCGCTCCTCAGTTCAAACTGCAGCACGTTTTTTCGAGTACAGTACTCGTAGTTTTTTTTTTTTTTATCATAAAGCAACTTTTTTTTCTTTTCTTTTGCACCAACACATTCCACCATACCTCCCGACACGGACACAGTAAGGCCAGAACCAATTCTTAAGACAATATGAGTAACTACTTGGGGGAGGGGGGGAACAAAATCGAGGTGGCGAGCGCTTCAGCTGCCACGCCATCAATAATGTATATAAAGGCTGCACTATAGATTATACACTAGTGTTTATATAAAGGGTAAAATCAAAACCATAGAAAACCATAGCATGCAAAACAAAGTATAGCAAAGTACAATGGAAAACATAAACAAATTCCTCAGTTAAAAATGAAAAATACAGTAGCTTTGGCTCAGTCATCAACCATGAATGATAGCACCACATTTTAAAGGGTATGAATCTCTTCAGCCAGCAGTGTTCTGGCAATGGTGCAGTTTTTAATGTGAAGGAGAAACAGACAGTTAAAGTGGCTTTTTGGGATTAAGGGTCTCAGTATGCTTCAGGTTAAGTGCTTGAAAGCTTTTCTGCATCCAACAATTTGGCAGCGACGCCCACACCCACAAGATGATGACTGCTACCACTGAGGAGAGATGTTGTTTAGAAGGGTGCGCTGTTCCCCTCGGGCCTACGGTTCATTGCGTCTCACCCCTCCCATCAACAGCACCAGGCTTTTACCTAACACCAACCGGAGCATCTGCATGTAAACTGGTAAAACTGGCAGCACATCTCGGACAAACAGCTTTGCTTCAAGCGTACTGAGACCTTTTTAAAGCTCGGTCACACCAGTGAAGTATTTGGTTTGAGTTTGGTGACACGGACTACTCACAGGGGTGGCTTTAAGCGTCCCTCTACTTCAGTTTTGTTCCCAGAATTATCCACTATTTAATATGGATAAGTTGACACAGATTATTCATGCTCCTCTTATAACTGTAGGAGCAGAACTAATTTATTATTGTCTGATTACTATTCCTCTAAAATATAAACGTAGCAAAAACTGTCCGACCTAATGTCTGAGAGCACCATGATGACAGCTTGACTTTGTCTTTTGTCTATGACACAGAAAAACTTCTCAAATTAGAAGTTGGAACCAGCAATGGTTTGAAATTCATTATTAGTTATTTATTAAGCAAATCAGATGCTGACTAATTTTTGAAAAAGTTATCGTGGCAGCTCTACACAACTATCTGCAAATAAGTTCCCTTTTGTGGAGGATGTAGACTCCATCAGAGGAGGTGAAATTAAAGTGGACACCAACAGATATAAATGCTGGTGTGACCGAACCTTTAGAGTTGGTAGGAGCTGAGTGTAATGCAAATATTAAGTTTGCAGATTTGGCTTTTCCTTCTCTTCTTACAGGTGGTGCAGGTGGTATGTTAGTCTAAGGAGGTGTCTGGACTGCTGTGCAAGTTTTATAGTTGGTATGTTGATCAGGGTTTTTTTTTCCAAGTCCTCAACCTCGTGTGTCCAATCCCGGTGCCCTGCTGAGCCAGCCACTCAGAAAACACTGCTCCGCTCGTCCCGTCGCACCAAGTGCAAATAAACATTCGTACTTAAAATGTCCGTAGACCGAGACACTGCAGAGAAAAAAAAACAAAAAACGAACAAATAAAACATGGGGTGAAATGGGAGAATGCCGTACTAGCTTCAGTTAGATTTATTTTCCTCTTCCTCGTTCTCCACCGGGGGCGTTTCCTGAGGCGGGTGTTGGGGCGAGTCTTCGCTCTGATTGGCGGGTTCTGTGGTTTGTGGGTCCAGTTTATCCGAGGGCCCTTCTGTCTGCGGCGCCGCGGTTTGTGTGCAGTTGATCGGTGCGTGCACTATGGCAGGCTGCAGGACAGAGAGTAAAGTCTGTGTGAGATGGCTGGGATGTGTCAGAGTGAAAACTATATGTATGAAACAAGAGATACAGAAAAGCTGAAGATAGGACAAACAGAACCAAAACTATACAGTCATCCCTCTGTCTTTAACAATTACACCCCAATGAAAGGAGCTGTTTGGGCTTAATGTTGTTGTCAGAGGTATTCCTGTATGCAGCGATAGAAAAGTCTAGGAAAGCATAGGAGTCCCACTAAACTCAAAACCCCCACTGAAGTTTGCTACATGATCACTAGTCTATCACCACTGAAGAAATAAAACAAGATCTACTCTTAAGGGAAAAACCAGAACAGAAAGGAGCTGTAGGTGAGATCAGGATGATTTAATGGTGCAGTGTAAAGTAGCAAAGCCCAGATAGAATACCTGCAGTGACATTCACAGACAGCTGAGCCCTCAGCAGCAGACTAGAGCACAGTAAAAATAAAGGGCAAGGAGCAGCGATGGAGGGGGGAGGGGACAGTAAAACAGAAAGAGGCAGTTGGAAAGGATGGAATTATTTAAAGGGGTTACTCAACTTGAAATTCTACTTTACTCTGCATGATATTTAACTCTAGATTGTGTTTTTTTGTTTGTTTGTGTCTTTCATTTTTTTGTTCTTCGGCAGTAGGCAGTCATATCAAACTGGTATTCACCACAAATCCACTTCCAGTCCAGAACTGGGGCAACTCCCTGCGCCACAGCGCTACAGTGAGGCTGGTGAGCAGAGTGCAAGGCACCAGGTAGAGCAGGGCCGGCTGACCCATCTGCATCACGGCCAGGGCCACGAAGGTGATGAGCAGGCCAATGCCGTACGCTGAGAGACAGAGTGAGACAGGAGAGTCAAAGTCCAGTAGTGTGGTGAGGTGAGGTGAGGAGATCATTACAGCTGAGATTCAGTGTATGAGGGTAGCTGTTTACTCTCATCTTAGCTATCTTAGACTGGTACTTCTGTAACTCTAATCACATTTGAACCATTATCCTTCTGTTTATCTCTTGGCAACATCACAGAGAAACAACTTCTTTTCTGAGAGCTGGGGAACAAATTACATTTTGGACAAGATCAGAGGATGGGACCATGTCCCAAAATTTCCCCAAATCCCAGAATATCCCAATCTCCTAATAATTAGTGAAGGTTTTAACAAGATACTGCTGCTATTTCACCACAAGAGGGCAACAATGTTCAGTCTGTAACATCAATACAACTGGATTATGCTCAGTGCTTTCTAGTATAAATATTACTTATAATCCCAACATGTGTCAAACGCACATTTATACATTTACCACACATAAAAGAAATAATAAGAAAAATATTGTATTAAAATATTTCTGCCACATGTGTATTAACACATAATTGGCAACATATACAAACATCTGTAAAACAGTCATCTTACCAGGATTTTAACTTTAATCACTACAGTGAATGAATGTTTTAAGATAGTGTTGCTGTGACACCACAAGAGGGCAACAGTGTTCAGGCTATAGCATCGGTACAGCTGGATTATACCTTGATGTTGTTGAGGCTCTCTGAGAGCTTTGTAGGTAATTGTGGAAATAATCAATATCTGCACATTAATGTTACAACATAAAAAAAAGAAGTATTCTCTACTAGCAGGGGAGAACTTCTGTGGTTATAATGTCGTCCAGAATGGTGAGTTTAAAAGTATAAAAGAGTCCAGTATTTTATTCAGCCCCCTGTAATGCGAGTCCAATATTATCATAACATTACATCAACATTTCACGATTTACATCCCTCTCACGTCCCCCTGCTCGTACATACCGATTGTACAGGCCACAAAGTAGATCCTGGAGGATTGTGTTAAAATGTCAAATCTGTGACAGTACGCCACCAGCAGACCTGAGGGAAACACGAACAGACAGACGTTCAGAAACAATCCACAAAGACAGCTACTGTACTGTAACCCCATGTGTCATCACTCACACACACAGTCGTCATTATTTGAGGGGACCAAAGTATTTCACTACAAGCCTGTAATTTGTGGGAAAGAAACCGTTTCACCTGCAGTGGCTGAATATGAAGGATAAAAACAAGCGGCTGTGGAGTAGTTTTCTGCTAATAAGTGGCTCGTGATGCGATGACTCACCCGGTACTAAGATGTCTCCAAAGCCCAGGAGGGAGAAGGGCCGGTCACAGAGAGCCAGAGGAGAGGAGTTTAACCGTGGCACCTTGAGCACCATGGGAAGCTGGAGGAAGCACAAACACTGGTGTCACTGTTGGCTCAGAGGGGGAGTGTGGAGCCGGAGGAGCAGGAGTGATCGGACCGAGGGAGGAGGAATGTGAAAGAGCACTCACCTTTTCATGTGTGGCAGAGTCGGAGGGACCAGCCGCTACCTCCACCATTATACTTTCCCCACTCTGAAGAGAGAACGTAATGGGTGAAATAATGTAACACACAGCAACAGACAACCACTGAGAAGCCCTGAGTGACCTACCTTTGTAAAGAACGGTGTAATAAATACAAAGAAAACATCGTAGACAAACAGGACCGTCAGTAGTAAAGTGCAAGCCTGCAGGACGGAGAGGAAAAATGTATCAGGCGATTTTATAACCAACACATTAACATTTAAAACACATTAAAAAACAGCACTCTGGTTTGTATCTTGCAGCTTTTCACCTTAAACGTGGGCAGCCGGACTGTTTTTAGCATGTAGAGACAGAAGGCGATCCCCAGGGCGTCCTGCAACACCCACGCCCACCTGGAGGACACATAGCGGGACTGTTAGTCAGCCAACACCACCATCACATCACCTACCTCCAACGTCTTATCACACACAGACGGGACAGAGTCGCCATTATCCCACACAAGAGGCACGTAGCAATCTACACTCGCTGTTCATTTTCTCTTGATGTAATTGAACATCACTTTGGTGCACATGCTGCTGTATGCTGTGTATACTTTATATATTTAGATACAAGTGAATAAATGATGACAGATTTATCAAAATTGTGTTCTCTTGTATTGTTTATTGGTGTGTGACAGGAATATCCTGCAAGCTTAGTGGAAAGAAAACAACAAATATCTTTTCTTCATGTATGTGTGTGTGTGTATCTGATGTGTTTCTGTCTTTGCACTCACTGGTCCTCATTGCGAAACACCATCCAGATGATGCTGATGCTGATGCACAGCGCCGACAGCAGCAACATGCGGATCTGTGGCCGCTTGTGCAGGTACGGCAGGTTGTTCTCTGGGATCCTGTCGTCACAAGACGGTTCACACGTCAGTCAACAGCATTTTTCTCTCAAGGTGACCCTGTCATCACCAGTTGGGCCTCAACTATTATTTTTTAATAGCAATTTAACTGTAGATTACTTTTTGATTAATCTTTGTTTTAAATAATACCAGAAAATTGTGGAAGATCATGAAAGTATTACATTTAAGAAGCTAAAATTGGCAAATATTTGATTTCTTTGATTAAAAATGACTAAAATGTTGCAGTGAACTCTCTACAATGTGCCACAATCACATGTACCAGATGAATGACGTCTCAGGTTTAAATATTTCTTGACCTTATAAATGGCACCTATGATCTATAAAATAAAACTTCAAATTAAAAAAAAAAGGTTTTTTAGGTGTCTCTTGTAATTGTATGACAGCAGGTGGTGATCTTGTAAAACCTTTATGTGCTGTGCTCACCTGCACTTGCAGAAAGGAAGCCTCCTGACAAAAGGCCACAGACAGCTGTAGAGGCCGACGGAGGACGCCACACAAAAGATGGCGATGACCCAAATGGCTGCACGGGGTGAGGAAACGGCAGAAGCAGGAAGGAGATTAGCTCATATTATCACTTGTTATCCACTCACATATCTACTGAGGAAATAACAGTTCTTTGGCACTGACTCACGGTGTCACAGTATTTCTTGTGCTGCTGCTCAGAAACACTACGCACTCTATCAGCTGTTTTAATCTATTCAGGGGAGACATTTTTTCAGACTCATTAAGCTCTTTTTCAGCACTGCCTTTTTTTTTCACATTCAGATCTATAAACTGAATCTACAGCCTCTTGATGCCGGACAGTGAGAGGCTCTGCAAGAGGAAACAAGGATAAAGTGTCTACTGCAGCTGCTGAGTTTACACTGGAGTTAAACAGAGGAACTGGTATCTCATATTGTTTCCCAAGCTTTGCTCAGAAGCTTTTAACTTTAGCTTGTTTTTTATTATCTTTATCTTATTATAAACCCCGTCTCTCACTGTGGCCAACAAAGACGCGCTACTTGTCAGGAATTCTAAGCTGTAATTTAACTTGAGCATCAGCAATACAAAATAAAGCTCAGTTTGATCAACTGATGAGGGGAAATTTGGCAAAATGCCTGCTGTGTTTGTCGTGCATTTATTCATTCATGTGTATCCATAGCCTGTGTGAAAAAATGGACAAAGCAAGCGTTGCTCCAAAAAGTGGCCAAGTGAAAGAAAGTGCAATACTTCTGATGGCCACTAGATGCTGGCTCATTCTTATTCTGATGTCATTAACTACAGCTCCTCTTCTAAAGATCTGGTGGTCCATCTAAAAAAAAAAAAAATCATTAAGTAAATATTAGAATTAAAAAAGGGGAATAGTGAGACCAGCGCTGAAGTTGAGTCTCATCCACATTGGGCAGTGTCCTTGGGTTCAAGGGTCAAAAACGCCTCCTCACTCCTCCTTTCATATCCAAATATGGTCACTTCTGGCTCCCAACATAGCAACGATCAAATGCCAAACTCCTGGCTTCAAAATGAGAGTCCTTAAACCAACAAGAGATGTCACATGAGCTTCTTCCATTGCAGTCTCTGGATGTATCGTCCAGGGAAACCAGGAAGTCTGTGAGGTTCAGTTGAAAGCCGCCCTAGGAGGTGGACCTTCAACTGAGATGACTTGTCATGTAAGAAAAACATTGTCTACCATCTTCTGCACAACCTGAATGTGAAGTAAAAGCCTACAGAGCAACACCAGGCCACAGTAAGTGAGGAAAACTTAAAGGCTTTAAGATGGCAACACCCCTTCTCCAACACAGTAATAAATGTACAGGCCACATATCTTTTCAAGTATCTTCAGCGAGACTGGTGAAGTGGTTGTTATATTGTCTGTGTGTATGTGTCTGTGTCGTACCCAGGCGGTCGTAGAAAAAGTAGAGTAGCACCAGCATGTTGCAGCACATGACCACAAACACACAGATCATGATGGGGGTGACGTCTACAGTCTCTTCATCTTGCTTCTCTGCGCTGTCGTCCCGTTTGTGCTTCATGTAGCGTCTGCAGAAGGAAAAACAAAAACTCAGAGATGTCCAATGACCCGAGCAGACTTCCATAACTATACATCAGATGGTTGAGGGCTCGCCAAAGCATCCTGGGCGACCACTCTGCCATCCACAGTCAATATTTACATCGCCTGTTTGGCTGGCTGGCATTCACTTTCTTCTCAAGTTAAAAATAAATAAATACACACATTTGTACTTCAAAATGTTTTCTGCCTGCGGTCGTGTGCGTCAGAGACCCCGTCTGACTGTGCCCTCAGTCACCTTGGCAACTCCGTCAGAAAGTACCGACTCAGATTGGCTTAAGCCGATGAGTCACTCAAATAAACACTGGCCTTTAGCGGAGTTTCAGCGGCACAATGCAGACTGCTCAGTTTGAAGGGAAGACGCACCCACAGTCCTCTGAGAGAAAAGTCTGTGCACTCATACACATGGAGGACTCTGCCAAGTACAACTCTGACTAATTTTCTCCGGAGACGACTCCCCCTGATAAATTAACTTTGATTTAAATTTAGCAGTAAAAGCACGGAATGCACCGGCAGAAGGAAACTTTGTGTCCTCTACTAATGTAATGTAGAGGAAATTCACTACAGCCTGCACCACTGACATGAATTCTTCTTTCTTTTTTTAACTTTATTTTTATTATTTGTTTTACAGTATATAAAGAAAACACACCATATGAAAACCAACCACTACTACTAGAATGTATCTTCCCCCAGTGTCCACTATCTGTTTTGAGAGCTGCAATGCAACTTTGTGAGAAATTAATATTACAACTCCTCTCCTCTGTCCATGCTTGTAAGATGAGTAATAGGCGTTTTTAAAACCCAAATACTTAAAGGTTTTGTGTTCTTTATCACTAGGGTGAGTCTCCTGCTAAAAAATAATGTTTCTCCCTTTTCATTTTTGTAATTAATTCGCTTCTTTTGACAGGATTTTTCAGCCCGTTAACATTTAAAGTGATTACTCTATACTCCTGGTTCATTGTTCTACCTCTTAATGCACATATTTTAAATAAATATGTGAAATGTAAATAAAAAACATCAGTCCTAAACAAAAAAACAGAAAAACCTCCAACAGTGAAGCAAAATAATAACTTGTGAACGGGGAGGGGAAGCCTCGATTGGAGGGCCCCTCCTGATGCATCCTAACATTGTTCAATAAGCAATTATGGTGTGTAAAATTAGTGGTTTGAGTGCAGTTTGTGTCACCCAAACAAACAGTCTGATTAGTGTTTTAATAACATTGTAAACTAAGAACTCTTACTCATACAAGCATATTACTAACAGACAGGGATCTATAACATTCAACTAACATCCAAATCTGAAAACACTCTCTCAGGCCCAATTCTGTCACAATAAATGTCTTTTAAGTAGTCATCATCGTTTTCATTTTTCCTCTTATCAGTCATGAGTGCATATCAGGTCGTACTCTCCTTGGTTCTATATTTGAGGAAATAAGCAATCATAGACCTCAGAGTGGCTTGTGGTGGTGGTTTTGGTCCAAGTGACCGGTGGCAATGTTGTATTTTAAGATCAATGTCAAGTAGTTGCAACTCTGACTTGATAAACATCCAGAAACTCACATGCATCACTCCCCTCCTCTCCCTCGGGGATCCCACAAATGTGGAGATTATTTCTGCAGGAGCATGTTTCTAAATCTGCTAACTTGGATGGAATACTTTCTTGTTCTTTCAAAGCACGTCCTTCGTGTTAACAGTCCACTCTTTCACCTCTGCCACTCGGTTTTCCACTTCATCCATCCCAGTTCTTCAGTTCTGTACCGATCTCACTCAGTTTCTTGTTAACTTCTTCTTTAAAGTTGCCGAGCTCTTCCTTCATGTCCCTCTTGAATGTCTCACAAAATCCACTCAGTTCTCGTTTCATATCAAAGAGTCCTGCTTTAATGTCAGCGCTATAGCATTTATGCTAGCCTGAAGGGCATCCATAGTAGCATTAGCTTCAAAAGCTCGTCGACTTCTCCTGTCGCTATATGTTTGTTTCTCTCACTAGCTTGTCTTGTTGAAGTTGTAGCTTTGCTCAATTAATGTTTCCTCATAAGAATTTTGCAGTTAAAAGCACATTAATCTCTCTGAGAAAGGGGGAAATAATTACCGTATTTTCCGGACTATAAGTCGCTACTTTTGTCCGACGCTTTGAACCCTGTGGCTTAAACACCGGTGTGGCTCATGTATCGGTGGCACGAAGCTTGTTTGCTTTTTACAAGCTAGCAAGCTCCCTGCCGCCGATAGATTTAGTCTTGTCACATCAGACCCAGTCAGAGTGGACCACATGAAACTGTTCGAATAAATTCAATAGCGGCTTATAGATAGTCTGGACAATACAGTAATTGTTTTTGGGTCTCTCCAACTACATTCCCAGCCTGATCACCACCATACCGGAAGTTGACATGAATTCTTCTTTACATTAATTCAGATAACAAGTGGAGTACTCTATTCTGGAAAACAAAGAGGTGAATTGATCCTTCCTATGTTTCTCTGTCTGATAAATACCATGAGTTTCTCTCTCTGTGTTCACTTACTTCTTGCTGTCTCTGCTCCCAGCCCAATAGCCTCCGATGGCCACCGTTCCTACCGCCATCAAAAAGATGATCACCATGTTATAGTCCAACACCGGCTCATTGGGTGCGTACATGGCAACCAGTCTCCCTTTACCGAAGGTCTGTGAAAGTTACAAACACATCCAACTGTTCAAATCACCATGTAAATCTCCTTTTTGTCAGAAGCAATCCATTTGTTATTCATGCTCATCTTCCACAAGATAAACAGTGGGAAGCAATTTAATTATCTGCCTTTTCGATGAGATGATAAAATGCGTCGAAGATTGGCTGGTGTGGCCAATGGGCATCACAATGTAGACCATCAGGTTTCTGTGTAGTATAGTATACCATAAGGAAAAATGCAAGTATGTATTTTAAAAAATGCCATAAAGTAGAACTTAGCAGTATAGTATTTTGTCCAAAAAGTGACATTGTGTATTAAGCCATTCAAAAAAGAAATTATGCATGTGTAGAATGTAATATAAATGTCATAACAAAATGTGACACTGTATGGTTTTAGTGTTTTCCAGGACAACTTTGAGGTTGTAAAGAAATTTTACTTGTTTCTTAATTTCCAGGAGTGTCCCCACGACTAAAAAAATGGTCTAAAAAATTCCTAAAAAGCGAGTCAACATTAAAAGAAAAGCATCATTTTGACTTCACAGGTAACCAGTACTTCGAGTGTCTAGTGGTTGACCTCTCACCTTACTTATGTCCAGCATATCAGAGTAGCTGAGCAGTGCTACAGGAATGTCAATCTCTTCATACTGAGTCTTGTTCCCTGCTGGTGGTGTCTGGGGGGGTAGGGAACAAATAAATAAAATCACATTTCTGTTTTGTGATTGAGCAAATCAGTTTAATCTTGACACACAATGAGACCACCGTCTTACCAGTCTGTCCTTGCTGACAATGAGCAGGCCCTTGGCGCCATTAATCTGGGCCAGGCGAACCTTTTCATAGAAAGTGCAGTTTCCCCTCATCACCATGGGGATGCGATTTGGGAAACCTCCCTCTGGGACATCCGAGGGCAAGCACAGGAACGATGTTGTCAAGTCATAGATCTGAAGACGTGACTGCACGACGGTAAAGATTTGCAACATTAAGCAGAGCTTTAAAAACTGTCTTACAGATTATTTTCTAAATACATTTTCTTACCAATATACTGTTTTTTTGTTCTCTAAGAAAACATAAAAGCTTCATCATTCAGTGTAAATGAGCTGTATTGTCCCTGTCGTTGATATCCTTGTGCTTCAAAAAGACTGTTTTACAGTTTTCCATTTCAAATAAAACACTAACATCCAAAAATAACAACCTTCTATCTGAGCGTGACCTAGAAACTGTATTTCTTGTTAAGTGGATTACTGTAGGTCTTTATATTCTGTATCAGTTGTAAAGATCTTCACCATTAGTACTGTCTTCAGAAAGCAGCTCCTAACAAAGTCCTAATAGGCTGGATCAAATCTCAGCATCCTGTATGAGACTTTTTATTTAATATTTCATTAACAAAAATGAATATAACCTGAAGCTGAGTCTGATTGTTCTGTGTCGCTGTAAAGTGTTTCTATTATTGAGTGACTTACTGCCTTATTGAGGTCCTGAGGTAGACGTGCCCACTGTGAGTTGAAGAATATGCAGTAATCCTTTCCTTTGCTCTTGCCCTTGTCACTGAAATGGGCCATGCCGTACTCCCCCACCACCTGTCAACAAGAAAATAAAATCAGCACCACTCCACATTAGGGCTGCAACTAACTACTACTGAACGACTACTGAAATGATTAGTTGACTAATCAGATTATGATCTGCATGATATTAAATGAATTGTGTGCTAATTAACAACAAAAACAAGAAAGATAGATACTTCAGTAAAAAATTCATCTTTTAATCAACTTTGCTGCTAGTATTAGATATCTGGTTTGTTGTTGACTTGCTACTGAGCATGTACCACTCTCAGGAGAGATAGAAAGGAAGGGAGATGCCTGGCAAGAGTGGACACTTAAAATTGTTGGCAACTTGTATTATATTTTTTGTCGACTAATCCTTGCAGCCCTACTCCACATGTCCACAAAATGTGTGAAATTGACTTTTATTTCACAGACTTGAATGTTCCCTCAGCACTGACACTGTTGTTGATGTTTCCCTGTTAAACTGAGGGAGTTTGTTAATGAGATAAAAAGTAGAAAAAGCAGCGTGCATACTGAACAATGACAATACTGATTTTTGAGAGTGAAAAACTCAGGTGTTCAAACCAGTGAGAACCGTTTTAAGTTAAAATACCATCAGTTGTTATCTTACTTTATATAAATGAAGTGGTGAAATTATAAACACCTGTAAATATGCAGTAGTAAAGTTGCTGTAGCTGCTGTTTACTACAGTCTAAAGATGCAAAGTGAAGCTCCACAAGAAGGGTTGATCGACCTCCTGACCCACTTTCGGGCGCATAATGAGCTGCCAAACATTTTATTAACCAAATATTTAATTTTTGCATATTTAACGTACAGACCTGCAGATAAAGTGGATGGATTTGGTGCAAGGCTGAAACCACCTGAGCCACATTTATTATTAATACCTTGATCAGATTCATTAGGATCCTAAAGCAATTAAGAACCTCACCTAGAAACCCAATTTCCCAGCCTTGAAATTTAACAAAGAATCAATTTTACCATTACACAAAACAATAATAATCACAGTCTGTCTAAGTGGCTCAAAGTACAATCGGTCTCAATATGTATATTTCATTTCACTGCGAAAGTCTCTGATTTCTGACGCGTTGCCAAATCTTCAAACAAACACTAGCGCAGTGTGAACTGTTAGCTAACACTCTCGGATTCTCTAATCGGTGACTCAGCAATAATCCACCTCCATTAACGTTACATTATGAGGTGAAGGTGATGTGAGGGTTTCCGGGGCCCTCAGTGAGTGATCTCCGCAAGCTAACAGTCATAGCATCCAAGCTAGCGCTCCCGGAACACGGTCGGGGAAAAAACACACAATCTGTATTTAACCACCACGTGCGGTTATGCGACGAAAACGCAACGAGGAGCAGTTGCCGTGGAAACGTCACGCGATCTGTCTCACCTTGTGGATGAGAAATGCTGCCCACAGCAGTGTTTCAGGGACCCTCATGATGTTTAGCTTGTTGTTGTTTCCCCCATCAACCAACCGACCGCTCAGCTCGAGCCCCTCAGCACGAGCCCCCACCAGCTGTTTCTCGGGACACGCCCACTTTTACTGTAAGAGATTTGTAATTGGCTGTGAGTGTCAAGGATAGAAGATCGCGTTTATGATTGGTGAAGTACAAGATCAGTCAAAAGTAAAAAAATAAATAAATAAATGTCTAACTGTAATACAGATACAGCTGCTGGTAAAAACAGCAGGATTATTACGTGGTTTGCCGTAATGCTGTAGTGTTGTGGAGTCATTGATAACGTTGGTTGTAAACTTGACATGAATTTTAATATTTCAAATTAGAAATCAAAACAAAATATTGTCACATTCATTGTGGTAAATATTTTTGAAATACTTTTACATTGGAACAGCAAAATTAAGCTAATTTTGCAATTTGACTCCATCTGAGTGATGCATTAGTTATAAAATCTGATGGTGCTACATCAGATTCGTCAAAATACTCAGACATTCTGCTCCCTCTGTTGTCCTGTTTGCCACATCCAGCACATCCACTCATTCAGTTGGAACCAAGACAGTAATCACACGAGTTAATGGGATATCCACGATAAGCAATAATTTCCAGGGCAGTTTATTTCCAGCATGCTCAGTCCCTGAAGTCAGAAATAAGAAGGCTGCAGCACTGCTCTCCATCCCAACCCATTGTTCTTACTGTAATCACAGCTGCTCATCAGTGCAGCTTTAACCATGAACTTTGTAAGCAGGTAATGAATTCTTGTGCACAGAAACCCGAGAATCCGCACTTTACAGTTTTTCCCAATCATTTTGCCACATTTTTCAAATCACTCTTAATTTTCTCTGAACTGTGTGCAGTTGTCACAACACTTCTATGGTGCATCAAAACACTAATGTACAAATGTACAATAGTGTTGGTAGGTAGTTGTACAAAAGGTAGCTGTCCACACAAGACATTTAATTAACATTTCAAAAGCTAGTTGGCCAGTATCACCAAAATGAAAAGTCACTTTGTTATGGTTTGAGCTGGCCTAGTCAAAATGCTTTTTCCAACGTGGCTCAAACCTGGACATGTCTCATACACAGAGTAGTGTTTTATTCTACTTTTTGTCACCACCCTTTATTGTATTGTACAACACAAAGTACAATTGGAGTTTACTTTTCCCAGTAAATATTTACTGTACCTGGAATCCTGTGTTACACTGCAGGACAGAAAAATAATATGCACGTTTGTATGTATACAGTAAAACTATTTGAAAATACATTTTTGATCCTTCGTGTAAAATCACACACCATCAACAGAAAATGACATCCATGCATATAAAACAAGCAAAAACAAACAAAAAAATCCCATGAGAATGAAACAAACTGGCATACACACGTATTTCCGACACATTCTGATAACTGAGGGGATCATGTCACCTGTGACTGCTCAAACGATGAAAAAATGTTTAGATGTTTAGATGTTGTGAAGGGTTTGATGATTTAATTGAAAATAAGTTTGGTCTGTAAAACGTATATAAATGGTTTTGGGTAGGTTCATATACAGGGTGTCCGTAAAGTTTCTTAACTACTGAAAAAAATGATTACAAAGACAATTTATAAGATAGGTTCATCAGATATGTGCCATGTGCTCCTTCGACACCCCCCTTCCCGAAGCTCCGGGGGTTGTGGCGCATGTTTATACAGAGATCCCTGGTGGTCTAGTGGTTAGGATTCGGCGCTCTCACCGCCGCGGCCCGGGTTCGATTCCCGGTCAGGGAACACATTTTGTTCTAGGTTTGTTAGATCGAAACACTTATCCTTACCCTCTCACTGATATCCTCCTCCTCATCACCCAGTCCTCTGCTACCATCATGTGTCCATTATACTGAACTGTTGGTTCCAAACTTTGAAAAATATTACGTTATTTATATAGATACAGAAAATGTACCTAGTTATACCATACACAGATATTGTTGGATTATTTTAACCCAGAATACGGTTAATACTAGACTAACTACATGCTGTGTTAATTTAAACCAGTTAGATGTGCTGTTGTTATGCAACAATTTGTTGTTTTTACTCAGGATTGTCTTGTTTTTACCCCAGATTTTCTTGTTTTTATCCACCATTTTTCATCATTTTCTTGTTTTTATGCCCATCCATGATGATGCCAAAAGTTAAACAATAATAATCAAAAAGTTGCTTGACAGTTTAACCCACCTATTTTTCTTGGAGTCAGTTTTACCCCACTTAATGTTTAACCTCTCAAAATGAATAGTTAAGTTAATACTTACACTAACTTTAGTGGGAATTGATGGGTATTCTGGATGTATAAGGGGGTGGGGTTGGGGCTTATATTTTGTTTAAAGGGATATTTAGTTACCAACATAAAGCATTTGAAGCCTAAAGTCAAATAACAATTTTGAATATAATGATTTTCTGGAGGTCAAATTTACTGAGGTGAAATTGGCCGAAATGATAAAAGACGTTAAGGTGAGGAATGTAAATGTGAGGTGTGTGATAACAGGAGAGTTAAGAAAGAGCAAAAAATGTTGTTATAGTGTAGAAAACACTGTCTTTTCTGTAGGCAGACCAGGTAATTTATTCAAATGTGGTTTTATTGCTGCATTTTCTTGTCAGTAAACTTTTATTTGTCTCTGCGATCATAATTTCGTTTGCAGATATCAACAATTTTAATTGGCCTGCATCTTACCAGCCATTACCTCACTTTTAAAAACCAAATACAAGCAAAGACTCAACATTCAACTTGTGTGTGAGTCAGCTCTTTAGTTATTTGCTTTCTGATGGTGTGAGTTCAGTCCCTCTTTAATCTTTGCTTGTTCTATCTTGTTATCCACTGACGTACTGCAGCGGCTTGATTCACTCTGCATGACGTCATTCCATATGTCCTGCCAGCTGCTGGATAGTTACCTGCATCAAGACAGCCATCAACACCAGAACCTCAGCCATCCACAACCTTCATAATAAAGGTTTACCATAGAATACCATAGACTAGACTAGACTAGACTAGAATAGAATAGAATAGAATAGAATAGAATCATCTTGAAAAGTCACATTCATAAATTCCTAAAACTACTCAGCAGACTTCTAGAGTTGTAACCATAATTTTAAATGTACAATAGGAGCAGGGTATTTTGTGTGGAAATGAACAGCTAGTGACAAGACAAGACAAATAAGTTTCAAATAAAGAAAAATTAACGAATAAATAAATAATATACTTGTATAAATAAAATTTCAGCAACCAAGTGGAAAAAATCCTGTAAACAACAAAAATAAACGTTTCTGAACCTTGAAAAGGCACTAAAGTAACTGAGTTTTAACCAGCTTTGTATCAACAGTCTGTAAACAGTCCTGCACAAACTCTCTTCTGTCATCAGGCTCCCTAAAGCTAGCGTTAGCAGCAGCTGTAGTGTCCCCAAAGCAGCAGTAGTAACAGGGCAAGCAGCAGGTTTCCTGAAACACTGACACTGCCTCATTTGGTACTATCGCTGCACCAAGTCAAGTTTATAATCTCGTGGGTGCCACAACGTCACTGCTAATCAACATCGGGTCTGAAAGCCTTTTCTGCTGGTACCTACT